>JAVTVY010031698.1:0-131889 GCA_036873755.1 Hanleya hanleyi
ATTTCAGACACTCAATCAGGATTCCGAAAAGACCGACGAACCACAGACAACCTATTCATCCTAAAAACCCTCATTCAATAATACACATCCAACAAGAAAAAATTATATCTTGCCTTTATTGACCTCAAAAAGGCCTTCGACACAGTCTGGCACAGCGGAATATTGATTAAACTACTGCGCACAGGAATAAATGGAAAATTCTACAAAATCATCAAACATATATATTCATCAAATACCACCAGCATAAAACTCAACAACAACAGAACAGACTCCCTCAAATCCAATATTGGTGTAAAACAAGGTGACAACTTAAGCCCCACAATTTTTAACTTGTACATAAATGACTTAAAATTTGCAGACCATACCTCTCACCCAGCACAACTAGAAACACTTCAAATATCGCACTTACTCTGGGCGGATGACCTCATTCTGATATCCAAAATAGCTTAAATACACTTTCTGACTTCTGCTCAACATGGCATCTAGAAGTAAACACACAGAAATCCAACACAATGATCATCCACAGAAGCAAACAAAGTACCATCTCACCTTTTACCTACAACTCTGAAACCCTACAAAACGCCACTGAATATACCTACCTAGGATGCACTTTAAACAATTATGGAAACTTCACTCCGACCCGACAGGAACTAGCAAACAAAGCACTTAAAGCACTTTTCAAAATCCACAAATCGTTCAATGGCTCAAACCCAAGCCCTCAAATATACAGCAAACTTTTTGACACTCTGGTAAAGCCTATACTCTTATACGGATCAGAAATATGGGGAGCAGAACAGCTGTCGAAACTCCAACACGACCCCTTACATTACCACGACCTAATAGAAAATGAACCATTCGAAAAGATCCACACAAAATTCTGTAAACTAAATCTAAGAGTAAACAAATACACAACAAACATTGCTTGCAAAAATGAACTTGGTAGAAAACCGCTTTCATTTGACATAAATTGTGCCATATTAAAATATAGAATGAGATTAGAAGGCCCACATGACAATCCAATCCTTAGAGATGCATACGAATGCAGCAAATCTCTGCACAACTCGAATAAACTAAGCTGGCAGTCCTATTCAGAAAAACTATATCAACAGTACCACCTCCCAACTCCACACAAGATAACTCAACACATCTTAGACACAACTCTTAAAACATTGGAACAAAGCATAAAATCATACACACTTAAAAAGTTAGACTCTTCTGAAAAACTCCAAGTATATAAAGCACCAGAAATACACGGCAATACCAGTTATCTTTCCACTGTCCAAAATCAAAATCACAGACAAGCACTAACAAAACTGCGAATATGTGCCCATAACTTGGAAATAGAATCTGGTAGAAAACGAAAAATACAAGGCCAGTCCATTCCCAGGTCAGAAAGGAAATGCAGACTGTGTAAACTGGACGTTGAAGATGAAGCACATCTTCTCCTCAGATGCACAAAACTCGATGACAAACGGCAAAAACTCAACATTGCACTATACACACAACAAACCACATACCATAACATGAACATGACAGACAAACTACACACAATACTGGGTCCCTCAACATGTAATGCTCCACTCTGTGGAAAAATCTGTCATGAACTCCTAGTACAGAGATCAAAGGTGCTTGCCAGACCCTCTACTGACACCTTAGCTCCGGTGTAGCCTTGTTCCATACTACGTGAGAACAAGGCCCCGGCTGTAAACCAGTCACCAGATCGAGTTGTTGGGAAATTGCCGTACGGGCAATATTTGCCGACCCAATTGAACATAACCAATAAAATAATTCGATTCTATGTCCACTTACCTTTCATAAAAATCCTTGTTTATGAGTGACCGTCCGTTTTTAGCTTGGCAAGAGATCGAAACTCGGACGAGGGGGGTAAAACTGTCCACATCTCCGCCATCTTTACATCGATAAGTTTTACATGGACAGTTTAACCCCCCTCGTCCGAGTTTCGATCTCTTGCCAAGCTAAAAACGGACGGTCACTCATAAACAAGGATTTTTATGAAAGGTAAGTGGACATAGAATCGAATTATTTTATTGGTTATGGTCAATTGGTTCGGCAAATATTGCCCGTACGGCAATTTCCCAACAACTCGATCTGGTGACTGGTTTACAGCCGGGGCCTTGTTCTCACGTAGTATGGAACAAGGCTACACCGGAGCTACTGACACCTGTACATAGTCTCAAAGATGTTTTATTATTTCCTGTGTGGTCAAAAGGCGAGTGAATGAGAGTATGAAAGCGATAAAAAGAGATGAATGGTTTCTTCGGTATTATTGTATTGTTTTGTCACATTGCTCGTTTATTTAGTATGTTGGGAGTTACTCCCCCTGGTCCATGTACTTCTGCATTGATCGCAATAAACATATCGTATCGTATCGTATCGACCAGGGGTTATCTCCCCCGTTGTGTCAAGGCCGCTCGGCCAGCAGCAGGAGACCTCAAACAACCGTTAATGTGAACAGGTATTTTCACAGTTCCAATATTCAGACAAACACACAAAAACGTGTCAGTCATTCCTGTGCTTGCCAATTCTTTGAGTGAAGCTGTAGCGTATTTTTAAGTACGTTTGCTTATATCAGTGTCATGTAATGTCTGAAAATATGGGTCATCCTCCGTCCGCGATGGATGAAATCGACACGCCTGAAAAATATCGGTAATCACCGACAAGTCAGGCAAGACTATGCCATCAGATAGATTTGTTAAACACAAAAAAGTGATTGCCTGACAGAATAAACTGTCCGCTTGTGACAAAATAATAGTTGTCGAAAATAATAGCTTTCCATTGATAGCCTGGACTCTCATGACCTATTTCTTCGTTAACCTGGCGTAAGGCACTTGCAGACTGTTTATTTATTAATTACATTTTCTGGAAATACAAAACACTAGTTAGATCGATAGATATTTAAGTGGGTCAATGGTTACATCAGGGACAGTACAATAATTTATGGGTTACAATGTGGTCCGGATGAATGGATGTACTTGGGCACTCCATCCAACCATGATGGGCACTGGTCATGCGAACACGCCATGCAACCTGTTTCCCTCAACCTGCCCCACACATGATCCCTCTCATCAGTGGCACATACATGTAGAATAGACACTGTAATCCCCACATTCTTATAACACAATTTCCCTTCACACTCAACACATCCGTATACTCTTCTTTTCTCATAACTCACGGTGGGTAAGGGATTTTCCATACACGTCGATTGGAGGCACCTAATTCCATACACGGGCGTTTGAACGTCCATACAAGTGCGAAAATATGGTCGATTTGAAACAAAACATAAATATTTAGCATGGAAAACGACAGGTAAGACGTGGTTTCTATAGCCTATCAAGTAACTAAGATATAGTAAGGAAGAAGTAAACCTTTAAACTTGCCGGTAAAGCGGTCTAGATGTTCCTAACGAAGCCACACAAACTGACAGGTGCTCCCGGATTCAGCTTTCTACAGTCCCGCCGACTCATGTAAACATTGTTTAAGTGTGTGCAAGAGTTATTTGAAACCTCTCATGAAGTATAATTACGAGCATAATGAAGGTATTTTACATTGCAATATCGCTTGGTATCCATTTAACGCATAAAAACGCGCTGTGTACAAAACATTCGCACAGGTCCATACACGTGAGGTGGTCCGGCCATACACGGACGTTGTAAATCATTCGTATTGTGAAAGGACAAGAAATTGACCCCTTCCTAGCGCAAGAGTCTAAGCGCCTTACACAGACAATGATTGCTACATAATAGCTATATTTAGATAGCGTTAACGTGTTTGAGTAAAGAGGAAAACCAATGCCTATAGAATTAAACTGAATCCAATTGTTTTCATCACATATCTTTAACAAATTAGCAGACATCTTTGTTTTATCCCATAGTTCAGTCGCAACGTCTCAGTATTACTATTCAATTTGTAATACTAACTTATCGTGAAAAGACATGGGGATTTCACCAAACGACATTCCTTGGACCAGGCATTTGCCCTAGAGTAGAATGGACAGACTGCGCATGCGCGGGATCGAATGCTCATGCATACCAGGTATGCAGTCAGATACGAAGAACCAGTGAGGCGATACGCATGGGATTTCCACTTAATGAGAGGTCATTTGTCCTAGAGTAGAATGGACAGACTGTGCATGCATGGTGTCGAGCGCGCATGCACAGCAGATGTGGAGCGTGACAGGGAGGACCAGTGGGGTGATTGACAAAGGGTTTTCACTAAACGACATCCCTGGGACCAGGCATTCGCCCTAGGGTCTCTGAAATCTCCGTGTGTTTGTTTGTCACAGCTCACATCTGCTCGTGCTCACATGGTGCGTGATAGGGAGAACTAGTGAGGCGGGGGGGGGGGAGGAGGAGCAGACAACACTTCCAAGGTCGAAGGGGAGCTTCTATTTATGCAATTCTGTTCGGCAACCTCCTCGTATATGTAATGCATGCCTTTTGCAATTGATTTGTCAGCCCGTCCGTCTACCATTTAGTAGCGCTGAAGTGTGTGTTCTCGCGAAACAGTCAGAAAAGTGGTGATCAGTTACAGCCATCACCATATTCCATCGTCGCCAATATATGGCAATGGCAATAGCTATTGCCGTTTTATGGTGATAGCCGTCACCAATAAATGGTGATGACCTGAAATCCACACTCATTGCCTATCGCCATTTCTTGGTGATGGCCATCCATCGCCAATAAATGGTGATGGCTATCACCAATAAATGGCGATAGCTTTCAGGTTATCATTTATGGATAAATGGTGATGAATTGATCCCATCACCATTTGTCATCGCCATTTATTGATGATGACCAGGCCTCATCCCCAATAAATGGTGATGGGCCATCACCATTTTTCTGGTTGTGTATAATGGTTGACTGTGAAGTTTCACTGCATTAGTTTCGTCTGTCATTTCGTGCAGATGCACTTGTCTTGCACAGCTGGCAATTTTATGATGAGTATATGGCCGTATCGGTTCTCACGGTGGTCGGTGTGCCACCGGAACTGTTTGACAACGGACCAACTCGTTTCTCGCTGCCTCCCATTGTCAGAATTTCCCCAGACACCTGATAGTGCCTACGTGCTCATCTATTTAATTTAATAACTGAAAAAGTTGAACAAGAATACGTAGCGAAGACATGTTCAAGCTAAGTTAACTCACAGGGACTTGTATCATAAACAAAATTACTAGTAAAGCCAGTAACTATAGATACTCTTTGGGGGGAGGGGGTGGTATTATACATATTCATCCATATATGTATACCCCCTTCCCTTCCCTGTAGATACTGACTGTACTTAGTACGTTTTTCTATGATACAAGTCCACGTGAGTTAACTGACAGGAAAATCAGCTGACGAAAGCATAAACTGTGACACTGTTGTGTTTCCAAGCGTCCAGAACTTGATCTACTGCATGTCACGTGCTCACCATGGATACGATACCTTGAAAGTGGCATTCCCAACCGCAGCAGGTTCAGCGTTTGTCCACGAAGACGGGGGGATAATAATGCATTTGCACACAACAGGCATAATACGCAAGGTTGGAATTATTAATAATTCGCGTATTACTGTATTAGCTCGTGTATTACTCTATGAGTTTAGCTATACGTTGACAGCGAGTGAACATTGACAACGCCCGTGTATGGCCGGACCACCTCACGTGTATGGACCTGTGCGAATGTTTTGTACACAGCGCGTTTTTATGCGTTAAATGGATACCAAGCGATATTGCAATGTAAAATACCTTCATTATGCTCGTAATTATACTTCATGAGAGGTTTCAAATAACTCTTGCACACACTTAAACAATGTTTTCATGAGTCGGCGGGACTGTAGAAAGCTGAATCCGGGAGCACCTGTCAGTTTGTGTGGCTTCGTTACGAACATCTAGACTGCTTTAACGGCAAGTTTAAAGGTTTACTTCTTCCTTACTATCTTGGTTTCTTGATAGGCTATAGAAACCACGTCTTACCTGTCGTTTTCCATGCTAAATATTTATGTTTTGGTAGCCGGGGGCCTCAAATCGACCATACAAGTGCGGATTTCCACACTTGTGTGGACGTTCAACCGCCCGTGTATGGAATTAGGTGCCTTCAATCGACGTGTATGGAAAATCCCTTACTCACCGTGTAACTGCTACATAACATTTCCATAGATCTGTCAAGCTCGGGCCTCATTCTCTCTTATCAGAACGATTCTGGCAGCAACTCCTACCAAGTATCACCATGGCCACTCATTATCCCGATAGCCAATCATCCTCCCCATCCACTCAACATGTACATGTAATATATCCCCACTGAGACTCTCCCGTCAAATTTCTCGCCAACTATTTTCAATATTTTTCCATCCCCCCCCAACACCCTAGTAATCCTCGTCCTTGTGTCCTATGTGTCCAAGTATCCTATTTGCTCTCCCTCCTGATCAGCTTACTACTGTTGAGCTGTTTCCCATGGTACATGTAATCCTTCATATATTGCACCCAGTATGAAGTCTTATCACATTAACATTCTCCTGCAATCCTGCCTCACCCAACCCTCCCTTAATTGTCCACACATCCTGCACAAAACTGGATACGATACGGCTCTGTCTCATCCAGAATATTACCACCAAGCCCCAACAAGTCTGTCATCCCCACTTATCCTTCCCCACCTAGTTTCCTTGGTTGATACTTCATGTAGGAACTATTGTTTGGGTCTTTGTGTCACTGAGAAGGCACAGGTCTAGACACATTGTTGTCCCCAGGCTTGGCTATTGTATGCATTGTCTCGTGATTCTTACATGAAGTATGAACCGTTTCCTTAGGCTGGTTAAAAACAAAATCATAATAATGTCTGAAGCTCTGAAGTGGCATTGAACTCGATAACATTGATAACACATTCAAAGTCATAATACAAGAAGCTGGGTATAAAACCTAGAATTCAGCCAATTATCTTGAATAATGATTAAACTTGCAAAAGTACCGCAATAACACGTTTTTTCCCCATTTTAGTAATCTTGACCCCCCACCCTGTTACCTAACAAGTATATTTCTCTCATTGACACCAATAAATTAAGAAGTAGTATGCAAATTTCATTAGAATGAAAATTGAATCTCCATGGACGCTACAGGAAGATAGTGTCATTGTACCTGTACCTCATTTCTTGTATCCAAAATATACAGTTGAACCGGGTACCAGTAGAGAGAACTACATGTATCTCTCTAAAATGGAGATAAAATGGTCGTTTTTTGCTAATAAGTTGATAAGTTGAAAACTTCTCATTAATTTATCAGAACACTCCAAAATCTTTGGGTGACTTAGCTTATATATTGTTACATGTCACAACAGTGATTTTTCAATGAAAGAATGCTCGGATTAATTTTTTTTGATAGAGAACAAAACATGTCTTTATGCAAATCAGATAGACGACAATTTGTTTTTTTTAATCCCATCCAATGAGGATATATATGTCCATGGTCACTTTATATGGTGGATATCTCTTAGTTCGATATATTCTTGATTTTATTGGGTGGCAATTCTCTGTAACCTGTTGTACATGTAAGTAATTCAATTCTGGACGTGTTCATTTAGTACTGACATTTTGAGGGTTTACCAACATCACTAGATTTTGTTGTTTTCCTGAACACTGGTGCAAGGAGTTTTTTAATTCAAATAGCCAACCATGTCCTTGACTCAAGTGAAAATGTTGTGCCATAAATTATACTACATACAGAGATAACACAGATAAAGAAGAATGTAGAACTTGGAACTCCTTATCAATGCTAATCTCTGGTGTAACCAACTGTCTAACCTGGGCAAATAGTAATAACCAAATCACAAGATTATAGAGTGAATATGTGAGTGAGATAGTGAAATGTATATTTTCAAACCAAAAATGCATGCCATACTCTGATAATAGGAGACTTCATGATCAAAAACTTGGTGGAGTTACTGATGTTCACCCTATCATGCCTATAGATGTACGATTTTGTTGATCACTTGCAGGCCTCAAAATAAGCCCCTGGCATTTCTACCCCCGCATATCAGAATAAGATACCGTAAACTGAGGTGTATTCGGATGGATTTGGAGGTGTTCTTGTCCACGCATTTCATCTTTTCCCACAGAAAGTGATCATCATCTGGTGCAAATATATAATGATATTCCATGCTCCATGCATAAGCTCTAAAAATTTAGTCCGTATCAGATAACGTATTAACCCTCTGAACCCTAGAGGCTGCTTTAGCGGCCTATTTATATAATGTATATACTCGAGAAGCCACTTTAGTGGCCTCTGATGTCAGAACCGACTATTCAGCCAATCAGATAACGTTTTAAGTCTTATCCGCTTCACAGTTTTAGTTTGGTCGCCCACGTCCAAAAGGGATCCTCTGCCACTCGCAGAGTCCCCAGGGGGTGAGCAATGCTGTTTAGATTATGCATATGACAAAATTGTCGTTTGTATCCCTATTTTAGCGGGAAGCTCAGGTCAGGTGTTAATAGACATGGAAACTCTTGGGTTCAAAGGTTTAAGCTGGATAAGTGTAAAATCGCCCGATTTCACCTCCGGTCTTGGGGTCAATTCGGATGAGCACTAATTATGGGACGTCTGGTGAAAAGAACCCTTCTATGCGTATTTGGACATCCGGGCGCTAAATAAAATTGTTCGAGTCATTTTGACTAATTTCGCTTGATTCCATGACATGGCTGTAAGTTAAAAAAATTGGCCAAAGGGAGAGAACTCTTTGTATCATGAAATGTCATAATTGGCTTTAATTTGATATGTTTCTTCACGATTTCGTAAAATTTGTATTTTTTTAGCATAACCATCCCATATCGACATTTTCCAGGTAATAAATAGGAGCGGGCACCACAGGAATATCTTTATCAGTTATTTTTAGCATATTCGAATTCACTCCCTTGTCCTGAAATCAGTTATTTTTAGCATACAATGTATTCGAATTCACTCCCTTGTCTTGAAGATTCCAGCCTAGGGTACAAACTGAACATTTCTAGAGCAGATATGATTGTTTTCTTTTATTTTTTGGCTCCATTGTATCGCTAATTAATATGTGTTAATAATATCCATCACCAAATGGCCAGGGCTTTCAAGTTTCGTGATCAGCAAAAAAAGTGTATGGTACTGAGTTTTCAGAATTCCAGAAAAATACACTGGTGGCGAAGACGATCATTTCGATGTCATCTGAAAACCTACTTGTGAGGAAAGAAAAAGAAGGCTTGCTTGATAATAAATGTTAAAAAATAAATTTTTGTACTTTTCTTGGTCTTCTGCCCGAATTCACCCCCGAAAGACACTCCAGTTTATGGGATAAAAGGTCATGGTATGTACAATTTCCTCTGATGGGGATAATAGGTTGATCTCCTGTGCCGTATTTCCCTGAATTATTTACGTCTACTATTTTCAGATGGCTGACTGTAGTACAGGACCAGAGACAGCCCTCCCCTTGAAAAAAGACAAAATCTGCCTTGTGTGTGGGGATAAAGCTCTCGGCTACAACTTTAGCGCAGTATCTTGTGAGTCTTGTAAGGCCTTCTTCAGGAGAAATGCACACAAAGTAAGTTGGACTGAACCAGATCGGCCATTTCTCAAATTTTCATCCAAAACCTTCTCGAGTTGTTAAATGCTGTAGGTTTCACATGTACGTCAGACCAATCAACTCCTGCAAATAGCATGATACTCGCACATTTAACATCTGTTTCTTGCTCTTATGCAACTATATCAAAATCTCACATATCTGGGTATTTTTGTGAAATTATTTCTAATATAACCAACACTCATTCAAAAATGCTCCAGTTTTTAGAAAAAGATGTCTGTAATTTCAAAACATATTCCTCAACAAGTGTTCATTTATGGGCTTCGTGAAGGGTGAAATGTTAATGGTCTGCTGTTATATGGCAAAAAATGCGAAAAATTACATGGAATGATGTGTAGAATTTCGCATATTCGGGGGCTCGTATCTCCCGAGCAGATACACTAAAATCTCCCACCTCGGCAAGATTGGTTGGTACTGATCTTAGCGAGAATACGTAATCCAATATGACCACTGTCATCATACATCTTGGATTTCTTTCCGTTCAATGTCTTAAAGGTTCTACCAAATGGTTCCCACACCCCATACTATTTTGAAGCAAGAGTTTTGTTGTAAGAGGTTATATTTGACAATTATATAATAGCAGTTTACTGTTTTCGGAATGATCGACATTAAAAAAAAATAAAAAAATTGAAAACCTTCCAATACCACACCTGTTTGGAAACGGCGAAGGACATAACCTGCTAATCCATGATTTTGATCGTTCGCAGCGAGCAATTGTAGTGAATGTTCTAGGCAGCATTTCTATTGTAACATCAGCAATATCACAATTCTACAGTGTAATGCCTTTGTTGATGTCCTGATGATGTCATGACTCATCGTACCCAATTGTTGTGCAGCGTAACAATATCAATACATTCGACTAGTCAATATTATACAACTTGATTGTAATCAGACTTGGGTCAGCGGTTATGGCTTCAATAAATTTTTTGCCACATCTGTTTTATTGAGTTAAGAAATCCAATTTGATGTCACTTTTCATCGAAAAGCTTCTCTGTATGTTTTCACGTAAAATGTGCAGAGGGCCGGTATTTGGTAGAACCTTTAAGCAATGGCTAAAGTGGTTTTGATCGGCTTACATGTCAAGTGACATATCTCATATTTTGTTTCAGGTGATACGAGGTCGATGTGATGGTTCATGTGATGTAACTGTGGAATCCCGGTCATTCTGCAAGCGATGTCGCCTTCAAAAATGCTTCAAAGTCGGCATGAAAAAAGATATGATACTGAGTAAGCGACCGCCAGTCATCATGTTAAAATCTACATAAACATGTCTATTCATGTACAATGGTAAAACTTCAAATTGATCATAGAGAATGACATTTGGTGAAAAGGTACTTTGATACATTATGGAGAGTAACAAGACACGGTTGACCATGGTCCCAACGTGGTTGACCATGGTCCCAAAATGGTTGACCTTAATTTCAACATGGTTGACGATGGTCCCAACATGGTTGACCACATTTCCAACTTGGTTGACCATGGTCCCAATATGGTGATCCCAACATGGTTGACTATGATCCCAACATGGTTGACCATGATCCCAACATGGTTGACTATGATCCCAACATGGTTGACCATGATCCCAACATCGTTGACCATGATCCGAACGTGGTTGATCATGATCCCAACATGATTGACCATAATTCCAACATGGTTGACCATAATTCCAACATCGTTGATCTTCATCACAATAGGGTTGATCATGATCCCGAGGTTGACCATGGTCCCAATATGGTTGACCTTAATTTCAACATGGTTGACGATGGTCCCAATATGGTTGACCACATTTCCAACTTGGTTGACCATGGTCCCAATATGGTGATCCCAACATGGTTGACCATGATTCCAACATGGTTGACCATGATTCCAACATGATTGACCATGATTCCAACATGGTTGACCATGATTCCAACATGGTTGACCATGATTCCAACATGGTTGACCATGATTCCAACATGGTTGACCATGATTCCAACATGGTTGACCATGATTCCAACATGGTTGACCATGATTCCAACATGATTGACCATGATTCCAACATGGTTGACCATGATTCCAACATGGTTGACCATGATTCCAACATGATTGACCATGGTCCCAATATGGTCGACCATGGTTCTGTCATACCTGAGCTGGGTTGGTGTTGACAAACACATGAAACTCTGTAAATTGGAGTCCGATTCATGTGATGTAACTGTGGAATCTGGCGGTCATTCTGCAAGCGATGTCAACTTCAAAAATGCTTCAAAGTTGGCATGAAAAAAGATATGATACTAAATAAGTGACGGTCAGTCATCATGTTGAAGTCCCAACATAATTCCAACATGGTTGACCATGGTTCTGCCATACCTGAGCTGGGTTGGTGTTCACAGACACATGAAACACTGTAAATTGGAGTCAGATAGCTGATCAAACTATAGCCCAATAACAACATGACAGGGGTTAGAGAATGTAGACATTGATGCAGACACAAAGCCTTTGATGCAAGTTGATGATATTGTCACTGCCCAACATAGGATGCCCTCAACTGAATTCATGGATAACATAGAAGGGTAATGAATGCATGGCATCAGTGGTGTGGGACTTTGTGCATCCACCTTTGGCTTCAATTCTGTGGGCTCGGAATCTTTCAGAACCAGAACAGTGAATTAAGTCAAAACTGCTAAGTAAAGGCAGAACTGGCTATCACAGTATTAAACCACTACCCATGAATATTGCTGATACATGTACATGCCTTAACCAGGCCTTGTTTTTTGTCACAATTCATAGGAATCCAAATAGATTCTTGCAATCCAGTTCAATGGTAATCCAATATGCTATCATCTCTATACAGATTGCTACAATTTTACGAGAATCTGTTGAATTCCTGTTGAATGGCGAGCACCCCCTCTGCCCCCCACATCTATGTATGTTATGCTAAACTCTCTAATAATCAGTCACCTTATAAACATTCCATCACCCCCAAATTTTGTTGTGAATTTTGATCAGTCAAATAGTAAATGTGATCATCGCCTAACTGTAAGAGAAACTATAGATACAGTCATGTTATTGTACAATTTCATCAACCTTCCATTGATGGACAATTTAACAAAATGAAAAGTGCATTTAAAGTATTGGGTATTGGGATCTCAGACTAGTTCTTGTTCCCCTGATGGTTGTCAGTTATTGAATACAGGTCATTTTAACCTTCTCTCTTGTAAGAAACTAGTTTTTTTTCTCATTCCTTGACAAGATGGGTGAACAGTGTGCCAACATTATCCTATCATTGCTATATTCATGATATTCAAATCATTCCATTTCTTCAACTTTTTTGCAAGAAGAGTGATGGGGGCGAGGGGGGGGGGGAGCGGGTTGTAGTTCTGATGCTCCCCACACCTACTACCATTTTTTTCTTGTCTCAAGTGTTCGAGAAAATATCTAAATTGACCACCCTCCAAATTCCCGCAATCTTGGTAGAGCAGTTCTTGATGGCAATACAGTAAAAAAATATTTTTAAAGAAAGGGTAGAATTTATGGTGCCACAGAAAGCAGGACACTTATTCCTTTGTGACAATGCGCAAGGCTTGGCTTGTATCGCATATACATGTTGCATTTCTGTTTCCTGTGTATTGTTGTAAATATAGTCTAATGTGAAAACATATAACTATTTGTCTAATGTGAAAACATGCCTTGATATACTATTTTCTCATTCTCCATGACAGATGCTCAACAGAAAGGAGTACGCAAGCAGAAGATCATACTTAACCGACTCCGAAAGAAGGGCCAAACTGAGACTGGCCAAGTGTCAAACCTGATCCCACTTCACGATGAGGAATCCCTTGACAATCCACAGACCATTCCATCCACGTCATCTGGGACAGAAGGCGTGCCAGACACAGTCGAGAAAGGTGAAGTTGACGGTTTGAATCTACTTCCTCTACCCTCAAAATGTCCAGATCCAATAGGTAAACTTGATGATGACAACCTTATATTGATGTCTGAGCTTCAACAGGCGCATGAGGATGCTCTGAAAGTTCTGGTTAAAACATCTCAGAAACCTACTCCTGCATCGGCAGCTGAGTTCTTCAACCTGGCTGAAGGCTCTGTAAGACGCATAGTGAAATTGGCAAAAGGCATCAACGCATTCCAGAATCAAACTAAGGATGACCAAATTGCTCTACTTAAAGGAGCCGTCACAGAAATAATGATGATGCGCTCTGCGATGTATTTCGATTGTGGTAAGAAATCTTGGGATGTGAACGCAATACCAGAATCAGCCAAGAAAGCTCGCCAGTCTGTTCAAGAAAGTTGTTCCGCATCATCGAGCGGTATTCCTGAGGGAGCTGTTGCTGGAGCCTCTCAAGATCCAGCAGCAGTTCCGAGGATGAGTCAACTACTCAAAGGCGCAAGTCTGGAGCAGTTCGGCAAAGATACTAAGATCATGTTCATAGAATATGTGAAGTTCGTGAAATCCCTCCTCCATGTCATACACGGTGACTTGACCATCATACAGCTCCTGACGGCCATGACACTTTTTTCGCCAGACCGGCCAGGTATCGCTCATAGAGACTGTGTCCAACAGGTCCAAGAGTTATATGCAGAGCTCCTGAAACAATATCTGCGCCTGAACTATCCCGAGGAGTCGGGACTTTTCCCGCGTGTAGTCATGAAACTTACGGATATTCGGGACATCAGTGAAACTCATTCCAAAATGTTAACCAAAATGGAAGTGGGTCAGGTGGAACCTTTACTGGCGGAGATATTTGATCTAGGACTGTAACCATGGTAACCGGTTTGATTTTGTTTTGCTTTGTTAATTTGTGTTAATTGTACTATAAAATATCCATAGACAGTCACCATATATTCATTTGTCATTTTGAAAGATTTATTTTTCTTTGTTACTTATATATATGTATTGAATAACCCAAAGTACATAGTGTTCCATTTCTGTCAGTCTCGCATCATCCTGTTTAATGTTTTCATGACACAAAGGATGATGTTTCTCTTCATGTCACCTGCTTATTGTTAAAGGCAAGTAGTGATGGTCAACATCATGTTTTTGTATTGCAATACCTTGTTATATGCCATGCTTATTTTAGTTTCAGTGGCATTGGCGTTTTGCCTTTTTCCTCTATCCATCCACTTATAACTCTACAATAATGATATCTTTTGTTGGGCTCCACTAACATGACCTTGAAACTTGACCTTGAAGTGGTAGTTTCCATGTGATTTCAAAGAAGCGTATTGATTATAAAGTCTATAGGTCAAAAGTCCTTGCACCAGGAACTGCATTTAACATTGTCCAGACTGTATTTGTCCCCCGACGCCCGAAGCCTAAAGCCAAGGGGGACTATAGTATTGGGGTCCGTCCGTCCAATAATAACTTCTGAAAAACTGAATGAATTCTTTTCAAATTTGGGTACCAGTACCTCGCCTCAAGATCTCGCTTTGGTTTGTTTTTCACGCCGATCCGCCTATAGGTGGCACCACCTGGGGGCCATTTTAAATTTTGTTTCTGGACAATTACTTTTGAAACACTAAACGGATTCTTTTCAAATTTGGTATATAGGTACCTTGATCGCCTCAAGATCTCCCCTGGAATTGTTACTCATGCCGATCCATCTAAAGGTGGCGCCACCTGGGGGACCAATTTAAAAAATAAATTCCAGACATTGAAAAATTTGGTATGTGGGTACCTCGCCTCAAGATCTTGCTTGGGATTGTTTTTCGTGCTGAACCGCCTATAGGTGGCGCCACCTGAGGGCAAAGGTAAAATTGTGTTTCCGGACAATAACTTTTGAAAAACTGAAGTGATTCTTTTCTTATTTGGCATGTGAGTACCTTGCAAGAGCTCGCTTGGGATTGTTTTTAATGCTGATCCACCTTTAGGTGACGCCATCTGTGGGTCGAGTTAAAATTTCGTTTTTCCAGTTAATAACTTCTGAAAAGTTAAACTATACCGGATTAGGACAAATTTGGTAATTGTGGGTACCGTGCCACTGGATTTCACTTGGGATTGTTCTCCAAGCCGGGTACTAATATTACAGTTCCAAGCCACGTCAGTTGTTTCAACGTCGGGGGACTTCAACCCCTCAGGTTTTCATTGTACCAATGCTCATGCACTATTAGTCATGCCACTGAGGTACCCTCATAGGAGCCAGTCAATTGAAGGGTCAGATGGGCAATGTCACTATGCCAAAACTGAGTACCAGTATAATTTTGTTGTGATAACATCTTGGATTTCTCTAAGTTGACAGGTATACTCGTGTAGATTCATTGAAGCCTATTGATTTGAGGCCCAATATGTCAATTGTCTATTTGCCAAAAAAAAAGAAGAGAGAAATTATTTTAGCTTTGTAAAATCATGATAATATTTTTCTTACAATTTTCATATGTTTTTCAACAAATTTTTATATTTATCTACCGGTGATATGGAAGTCAGGAGGTAACTCTGACACTGTATATGTGAAAGATTTATCTCCCCTGAAACAGTGTTTTTATAAAACTTATGATGTTATGCAGAGCATTTGTGGCATGTGTTTGACTATCATAGGTAATTTCTCTAATAATTCAGTCCACCTATCAAAATTCAATCACCCCCAATTTTTTGGGACAGAATTCAATCGGTGGTTCTAAAACATTGATCACCCGGCCTGTAAAACCATTGAAATAGCAAAGAAATAATGGATTCTTGTATGATTTTGAACCATTTTGTCAACTTTCTGCCTTAATAAATTTGATCACCCCCAGACTTTATGTTGGAAAGTTTCGCTTCCTGTGATTGAATTATTTGAGGGGTTACCGCAATCGTTCTGGCATCTTTCTTTTTTCCATGGATGAACACGGGTAATTAAATCCTGTATTCATGGTGGGACATAGGGTGAGTGAAATATCAGCGGATTTACCCGATTGACTTCCAATTAATGGCAAAGAAAAGCCTGTTTATTATTTAGCCTGGTTGCTTCCCATGTATTATGTATGTCCCAGGTTATGGCGGGCATCATTGGTTCAAAATTCTGTCTGTATCCAGACTCCTCCTCCGCATTGCCAATGTATCGGGTCCGAATAAACACCCGCAGACCCGGAGAATGGACCACCATGTATGGCCCAATGAAAGGTGACCTGAACTGTGATAACCAGTCAGGCTGCTGGAATTATCAGCCAATAGAATTTGAATTCTAATTCAGTCCATATCAGCGGTGAAATGAATGCTTACCAATACCCGTCCACTGTATGGATATACAGAGGAGACGGCCAGCCTAATTTAATATGTCTGTCTGCTACCTTTTGTTATCTGTGCGATATCTCCAGTTCTAGGTATAGGATCGATACCAAATTTTGGTACATGTATTCTTAGCTACAGGCATGACAGGGCCAAGAAGAATGGAAATCCCTCTGATGATTCAATCCCAGGAAGTGAAACATCCCACTATAAAATCTAAGGGTGATCAAAGGAGATGGTATGACAAGGTCGGATTTCGGCCAATGTGTGGTTCAGTGGAAATCGGAAAAAGAAAATGTCATAAAAATAATTTAGGAAAGAGAAAATATATACACAATATGTGAAAGATCTAATTCGATTGCATTTTAACTATAGTTATGGCCAAATTTTGAGTTTTTATCGTTATCCTTCAATGGAGAAAAGAAACCAGAACAGGTGTTGATTTGTGGTAAAACAGTAAAAGGCCAGGCTCGGTAAAGTCCCAGGCTAAACAAAAAATGTGGTGGGGAGGGGGGAGGGGAGTGGGGGATGTATTATTGTTGCTCACTGGTTGTCAAAATTATTTAGATGTGTAGTTTAACAACAGGGCATCAATAGTTACTTCATGTCTTCTCCATGTCAGATCAGAGTTTTAAATCTGGTCAGATATGCGAGCAAGTTTGTACTCCCTTGGGTGATTCAAAAAGTTTGTACTCCCTTGGGTGATTCAAAAATGACTGAAATCATGGCACACCAAAGAAGACTTATACAAATATTATTTATGTAATATATTCTTTAATGTTACATGTTATATATGTTAAATTTTTGAGATGTCTCTCTATACTTGTATCAAGTATTATGAAGTTAAGTTTAGAGATTTGAGGGTGTTCCAGATCTTCTTTCAGTCATACACTGATCCTGATCCAAGAACTTGTACATTCCACACGACCCACATATCTCATGTTACGAGACATGCGGAAGTAAGAAACTTCACCAGAATTGCTGGACAAATGATGAATTGGGCATTTGCACATTAATTCAAGTTTAATTCCTGGACAATGCTGTCTGGCCTCGATGGCAGCTGGCAGTGTACCAGTCCAACATGTGGCTGGTTGCATGAGCTCTGGTTCATCAATTGGGTTGCTGCACTATTTCTTTAACCCAGAATATATTTTTAGTCAATAATAACAGGTATATTCTCGATCTGAAGTTGCCAAAATGATCATAACTGTAAGCTTATTGGTCCTTTCTTGGAATAGTAGGAATATTTGATCCATATCATATTTACACCAGTTATCAATAGTTGAAAACCTCCCATGTTATAAACATGGGGGAGAGATCATGAGAACGAACCGGAGCTCGCACGGTGGCACATGTGCTGTGCACGTGTCGCCTCCACCAGGGCAAGACAATATTGTCCAAGGATTAATGCGGAAAGGGTACATTATGAGATACACAGGAGGTCAGAAATGTTTTCATATTGATGTTTTTCAAAGACTAATTTGGAATGTGACTTGAAACTCGTTAAGTATAGGTGACTGCAACTATTAAATGAGCTGATCAATACCTGTAAGGCCTGCCACTAAGGGGTTGAAATGTTAAAAAGAAATTACCTGTCTCGGGTAAGAACAATTTCTACCTGTCTCATCCCAACAGTAGTCTGAACACACTAATGACACAAAATAATAATGTTGCTTTTGTGTTTTGTAATGTGAAAAAAACAAAAACATAAATAAATAAATAAATAATATGAAAAAATCCTCTAGTACATGGAGGTATGATTGGGATAACCAATAATGCATTAATTAATTAATCTGTTGGCAGTTTCCTGCATTCAGTTTGAAGGTTTTCGAGCAAAAATGAATAAACTGTGAAGAAAAAATGTTTTGGCTACCTGTCACTTGAGACGGGTAACTTATTTTTCTACCTGTCTTGTGCCAAAAATCACCTGTCAGAGACAGGTGGGCAGGTGCTAATTTTGACCTGCAACTATAACTTGTAAAGGATGTGGCACATTTTAGTGAGTTTTTGACCCCCATGAGGTGCATTTGGAGTGCCAAAAAGTAAATGTTGAGTATAAGTAAAAAAGAATATGTTCAGTTGTCACAGAAAATACTATCTTTTATGCTCAGAGTAAGTATGGGGCACTGGTTCTTCAGGATGAGCAGCATCTCAAAAATAGTGTATTGGTGCGAAATTTTCAATTTTGAGATGAAAACCTTACCTTTTTCTCGCTGTAAATATATGAAGCTAGCCCAGAAACAAAAACTTGTTGTTTCAATAGGTGGTGGTTGTCCAAAGTCACTCGATTCTTGACCGTCTTGCGTAATGATTAAACATCAAAACTTAAACGTTTTCATGTCAAATTGATGATTTTATACTCGGGCACACTACATTACTTTGAGATGCTGTTATTCAAGAGAATACTCGGTACCACATAATTTTTCTGATCATTTTCACCCCAAGATAGTGTTTTCTTTGATTCTGATTACTAAAAAATTGCTTTTATACGTAATCTTTCATGTTTGGTATTCCAACTGTATCTCATGTTGACCAAAACCTCACTGAAATTCCCATGTCCTTTGATTAATTTTCTTCATTCATATATATTTAAAAATCTGATCGAAAAAAACAAAACATTGGAAATATCATTCCACGGGTTTCTAGCAGTCTTCTATTTTTGATTGAGCGCAATAGTTCTAGTGTTTTTTATGCCGACCCAAAAGGCAGGCGTTTTATGTAATGGCAATTACCGGACAGGTCATCATTAGCATCTTCAAACCGGTAACACCATGTGCAATACAGCTTTCCAGGTTCAACAAAGTTTCCCTACATGTAGTCGCCTATTGTGTCTATGTCCATCTGTCTGGTCTATATCTGTGACAGTTGTCAATCTACAGTTGCAATATTTTTGCTACAAATACACTAGGTGGAGACAATGTGTCGCTTTGTCACGTAACAAACTTGAAGCCCAAGTCAAAGGTTACTGTGACCCCCAAAATCAGGAAATCATTACAATATCTGTTTGTTGTGTTTTGTCATTAGATACATTAGGGGAAGACGATGTGTCACATACCAAGGTCAAAGGTATAGGTCACTGATGTGACTCCAAAATCAGTAAGTCGTTAAAAATCATCTTCTGTTTTGTGTGGGAGCTGATGTGCTGATATTGAGGTCAAGGATAAAGGTCAAGGTCAATGTCCCCAAAATCTGGAGATTGTTAAAAATCACATTTCTTGTATCAGCAGATATCTTTGGAGAGACAAAGTGTCACATACCAAAATTTAGGTCGAGGTCACTGGTCAATGTCCCTGTGACACCAAAATCAGGAAATCATTAATAAGCACTTCGTGTGTCAGTAGACACATTAGGAAAGATGGTGTGTCACACAACAAAAATTGAGATCAAATTTGCTGACCCCCAAATCTGGAAATCATTAAAAATCAGAGCTAGTGTTGGTGAATACATTAGGGGGAGACGATGTGTGAAATTGTTGTGTGGGCTGTAAATGTATATTGAAGGCAATTTTGACTTTTGTTATAGAAATGAATCATTTTATAGTATATTGGTCACATACAGTAATCAAGACTAGTTTTCTGTATCATGAATACAAAGAAGATCTTTGTCTTATATCTGTATCGTACATCTCGCTATAATTAAAGACAAATTATGTTAGTCGGTATGTGAAATCAGTTTCAGGACGTCTCAGTCCTTTATTTAGATGGAATTCAGATAGAATTCAGATATCCTATAACGAATATCCATCTTATATGTTATAATAGTCAGAATCAGGAAATTATTCAACATTATTAAGGTTTTGAAATACATAGTCAACTTAGGGTCCACTGCTGACAACAGATTTTTAAGGATTGAATCAATATGTGGGTACATCATGGCACTGAAAATGACCATTACCAGGAAGTGTAACTTCCTATATATTTAATGGAACAGCAATGGTTTTAAATAGCCTGCACTTGACACGGATACCGGTGTACAACTTATGTGTGTATATACCTGATGAATACATTGTGCCTTACACATGATAAAGTTTTGGAAATACATAATATATGTCACCACAAGTGACATTTCAGTTTACCTCATTTCTTCAACATACAGTCTGTGATCGTTCATTTGTCCAATATACCTCATCTTTGCATATCCAAGTTGAACACTATATGCACATGTTGCCTTGGCCGAATATCCCACCTGTTCTCATCAGAATACGACTTGATGTCATAGCTCTATAAACATTCTGTGGTCCATATAGGAGAATTGCCTCGATCCACTATGACCTCTTCAAAATTCAAATTTGATTGGCTATTCGAAGGATATGAACTTTTTCTGTTTGAAAATCAATACAACCATTGATTGCCATATTTGGGAAACATATTATATATCAACGAAAATCCTTGCTGCAGGATGTTGGCAAGCTCTTATCTTGATTGGCTATAATATGACATCACATGCTTTTACGATTTGAGGAATTTACCCTATCCAATAAGTCAAGATGATGGAATGTTAGTGTAGTATTTAACTTGGAATGTGAAGATCAGGAGCTGCGGAGCACATTTGAAAGTGGAGGGGCTGAACTCTATTTAAATGTTGGACTGGTGCTATCTAAGATATAACTTATAACATTGCGGTCCAAAAAAGTTGGGGGGGGGGGGGGGCTAGCAACCCTTGCCCCCCTGAAGATGAATATACCTGTATTAAAGTGACATTATTGTGCATGTAAACATTACTTATATCTCGGGTAATAAAAATGGTCCTCAACTTGGATTAACCCACAGAGTGAGACGAGGGTAACATAGTGTTGAAATTACCCCACCGTCATACTAGAATCTTGGAAAATTGATCTGAAAGGTTCCATCTCTTGTTTTGTAAAGATAATCATTTGGTTGTTAGTAATGTCCATATGATGACCATTTCAAATAAAGGTCATCATCTAGTTATTTACATGTGAATTTACTTCATCTTTATTTTGGTGTGGTATTTTAATATTCTGATAGACTATACAATTTATGGCATGATACCGCCATCATCATATATACCCATGCATGTGAACACAGTATATGGCATGAGGAATGAATGTAACTGCCACAAAATTTTCAAATGTGTTTCAACAAATTTTGATGTTGAAGTACCGGTGATAAGAAGTCAGGAGACAACTCTGATACTGTACAAATATATGTGAAAGATTTCTCTCCCCTGGAACAGTCTTTAATATAAAAGCATTTGTGGAATCTAGAAATAATTCAGTCCCCTCTAAAATGACAAAAAAGCCTTTTGTTATCTGTGCGATATCTCGATTCAGTTCTAGGAATAGGGTTGATACCAAACATTGGTATATTGGCCAAGAAGTAGGATAATCTCTCTGATAATTCAATCCCAGGGGTGACCAAATTTATCAGAACAGGAATTTGACCAAATGTTACAAACCACCAGAAAATAAGAAGCCTGGGGAGGCGGGCGGTGTGGTACTCTCTAAAAACAATTGTGTTTTAAAGTACACGGACTGTGTACCATAGGTACACACCATTGTAACAAAATTGAACTTCTACAATCACTGTGTAGCTGTGATACACAATTTGCGTAGAAAATGTACACAGATTGTGGACCTCCGATACACAATTTTTCTAGATGTGCAATTCTGTACACAACTGTTTTTATACGTATCAATTGTTGTACAGTGCTCATCAAAATTATGTAGATGTGTATTTTAAAATCAGGGAACCAATAGTTACTTCATGCAGGAGGCCTTAATCTTTGATGTAATTTAGATTTCTATGTGACGTTAACTTGGTGCCCCAAATTACGTCAACCTAGCCAGGAATATGGCGGCGCCAGGTTTGCGGGAATGAGACAACGAAATGAAAAAAATAAAACTTTCCGGTCTTCACTGCAAGAAATACTTGGCACATTTTATTTATAGGCACACACCTTCACGACAGAAGCGTATTTGAATTGAGTGAAGCATTCCATTAAACCAGGTCAGATATGCAAGCAAGTTTGAACCCCCTTGGGGGAATCAAAAACAACTGAAATGGCATACCATAGAACAGGTTAGGACCAATCGTCACAGTTCGGTATATCAATCTCTGATATTACCACGATCGGTTGCACTTTTAATGATAAATTGATACTTGTAAAATGACACTAATATCTATTCGCATCCTCTGAAAAAAACATTGGCGAGTTTACATTCAGGGTTTTGCATAAATTAATTTATTTCTAAAAACCTCAAACGCGCAAGTTTTGCTACTTTCCCCGGTGTATTTTCTTTGAAAACTTGCTACCAATAATTAATCAGTAACATGAAAATATGCGTCAAATAATAAAACTTCATTTCAGGATCGTACTTTTAGAAACTTCGTTAAATTAAAAATCTCACAGTTCGGCAGAAAAAAATGATTTGGTGAATAACTTCTACAAAACAATTTTGCCGATGATGAAATTATTAAACGCATAGTTTGGTCAGTAGGTACGGAGCCGTGAAAGGGACATGGATTTTTTTTTTTTTTAGCCCCTATTAAGTCGTCATAACGACTTATTATGTCGTTATAACGACTTAATTGACCAACGAAATTGGAGCATGCCATCTGATAATGCCATTGAAGTAATAAACTTCGGATAAATTGGAGAGATATGTAGGCTACAGAGGTGGGAAAAGTTGACGTATGCCGACTAAAAGGCAACCATATGACTCTATGCCCAAACCTGCCAATTCACATGGCTTCTCTGTGTTGGTCCGATAATATCGCCAAAATTGATTTGCTCGGCACCCTCCATGACCGATAATTAAGGAGCTTGTAGCGTTGGCTCGGGCGGTATGGCGGCCCACTGCGGCCCAAACACTGGATTATAGTTTTGATGATTTTCCGCAGAGAATAACACATGTGATACAGGTGCCGTAATCCTACTATCATAATGCACCACAACACAGCGTTTTGCATGCGTAAATTCGACACTTTCTGGGATAGTCGTTCATAGACTGAACAAGACTGAACTTATGGAGCTTTACATCTAGTTATGAAGAATGGAGAGACCCATGTAATCAAAAACATGAGAGTGGGAACTGAGCTCCGGATCGAGCAACGGTTTAATGTTCATTCAAAACAAACAGAAAATATACCGTCAAAATGCACCAGAACAAAATAAATCGAACATAATGTTTGTAGATTAACTTTCACTTTTGTTTCGCATAAGCACGCATCGATATTGAAAAGTATCACACCTTATGCCACCATTTGACTTTCTGGTAAAACACATACAAATCAGGACTAACACTTCACACGTGGAGCGCTCGTAGCCACAATGTTTCTATATTCAACATCGAAATATAGTACGCTCACAAACCACATAAATAGATGTCTGTTTAATATACCAATAGATACTCTGATTACATAATCCACATTCGTTTATTTACATATAATTTTAAGATATTATTTCTACGCGAAATCCTAGGGTTCGCTGATCTCTCAAATTTGTTTACAGGTTTAATGGGGGGGCTGAACCCCACCCCCGTAGATCTGCCCTTGATAGTGCATATCTATTCTAAACGCTGTTTCACCGGGAAGTTGTCAGCTAACAAAATAAAAGCGGCAGAAAATGACGGAATTTCATTGGTGGATTAAATCGTTATAACGACTTAATGCTCCAATTTCATTGGTCAATTAAGTCGTTATAACGACTTAATGCTTCAATTTCATTGGTCAATTAAGTCGTTATAACGACATAATAAATCGTTATAACGACTTAATAGGGGCTAAAAAAAAATTTCCATGTCCCTTTTACGGCTCGGTAGTATAGGTGCAAGCATTCAATGTGAGAAAATGGAAATAAAAATAGAACTTTTACCATGCAGAATCCACGCATAGTTACAGAATCCACGCATAGTTACGGAGCCGTAAAAGGGACATGGAAAATTTTGTTTAGCCTCTATTAAGTTGTTATAACGACTTAATAAGTCGTTATAACTTAATAAGTCGTTAGAACGACTTAATAGGGGCTAAAAAAAAAAAAATCCCATGTCCCTTTTACGGCTCCATACATAGTCACTTTTTAGCTAAAAGTGGATTTTCAGGAAACGTTTTGCATATTATAGAATTCTAACTATCTCAGGATTTATATATACGGATATTTTTTCGTCAAAAAGATTCATTTCACTGCCGCCGGAATTATGAATATTCGTTAAAAAACTCTTGTATGGGAAGGTATGGGTTAACCCTTACCTGTAGAAGTCTTGCAAAACTACTATTTATGTGTATTCTTTATATGTTTCATGTTATATATGTTAAATGTTTTATTATCCCTATACATTTATCAAGTATTATTAAGTTTAGAGATTTCAGGATGTTCTCGAATCTTCTTTCAATCACACAAAGAATGTGGCACGTTTTAGTGAGTTTTTGACCCCCATGAGGTACAGTTGGGTTGCCGAAAATTTAATATTCACCGGACACTTCGATATGATAGAATACACATGGGTATGAAGACACTGAGGCGCAAGAAACCAATGCAGATGCTGCGATTATACCAGCTGATTCTGCGAGTCCACCGACCGATACCGATGCCGAGACTGATGAGAGCTTGTCTACTAATACAGAGAGCTCACTTGCTGATAGGTCGACTACATCCCCGGGAAGACTGAGTGAGAAAGATCCCACCTTTTAGGATTCTTTTCGACAGAATTAACGCATAATCTCTCTTTATGTTGGTTAAATTTCAGTAAAGGTTTGCATATTATGGAATACTATATATCCCCGGATTAAAAAGCGGCATTATTTTTTTACCAAAAAAAAAGTGATTCTCTTCACTACTGGAATTTTGAAATATTTGTTAAAAACACTTGCATGCATTGATCCTATAGCTGAACTGCAAAGTACATTTCGATAAATACACTGTATACCTTAAACCGCTAGTGCACTCATTTTGAATATAGGTGTTAAATAACACTGCGACAGCGCTGTCAAATTAGTGGGACGAATAGCGTATATAATTCTCCAGAATTCCAAGGGCTCGCGAGGATGCAGTACAATTTTTGAGATCTGGCGTTAGCCAGAGGCTCTTTAGAATGCTGTAGGGAAATGGACAAAAGTGCAAACCGACTCACGGGATAGCCTTACGCTACATGAAAGTAGTTCCACAGAGATGAGTTTTGGGGATCCTTAGTGGTTGAAAGGCTTTTGTATGTCTATATTTAGTCACTTGGCATATATTTGATCCCTTATCTGCATTAAATATTACTCTGTTCATTGTTTTCCCACAAAATATGAGATTAATACGCTCTAAGTTATGGCAGACTGTTATCGTCACTTTACCAAAGCTTGGACTCTGCTGAGAAATTATACAGTTTAGCTGGTTAGGTGTATATGTGAGATATGCTCTACCATAGCTGTAGTGTAGGGGCTGTACAACATACTTCTACTTTGAGAAGAGAATGTCAGGCCAAAACTAGGTCATCACGTTAGGAGAGCATTAAAACTTGAATCTGTGTCTGTGAAAGGCCAGCATTTGTTTGACCCAGGATTAAGTCTATCGTCTTATTGATAAATTATCAGGGGTGCAGATTTTACTAAAGATATGGCCACAGGTGAAAGATAAAGTAAGATCTCCAATAATTCGATCATTTAAAAACACACTTGAGAAGCCAATTCCATAAAATATTCTGCCTACATTCAGCTCTGATTG
This sequence comes from Hanleya hanleyi, assembly GCA_036873755.1. Lineage (NCBI taxonomy): Eukaryota > Metazoa > Mollusca > Polyplacophora > Lepidopleurida > Hanleyidae > Hanleya > Hanleya hanleyi. Next base: position 26,463 of record JAVTVY010031698.1, read on the forward strand.
TTCAAAACTGTTCACAGTTAGGTTGCTCTACAATATGTGGCCAAAAAAAGGTCGTCAAGTTTAAAAGTGATTGAATTATTGGAGACATTACCTTACATATATCTCGACAGTTGAAAATATGTATTTCCACAATATTGATTTCATATATGTATGTGAGTAGTTGAAATATGTATCTCAACAGTTAAAATATGCATAACAACAGCTCAAATGTTTCCGTAGTAAATCTGTATGCCAAGTGTTGATGTGTCAACAGCTGATATATGTATTTCCATAGTAACTCTTTCTTACTTTTGGGGGACATATGCTCATCCCATTCTATGCAGTGCTGCATCTTCTAAGTGCAAGGTGTCACCTTTATGGTTAAGACAAAGTACCATTATTGATAAGTCAAATGTGATATTCGGGTAATCCACTTCTGTTTTGGCGAATACTGTGATAGTATGAGCGGTCATTTTCTTGTCACTGGCTAAATATACGTTACGGCCAAGTATCGTCCATCGCTGAAGGAAAATACAACCCAAACTACCGATATACTTTGATTTTGTTCGTTCTGTTTGAAGTTGTGTTACGGTTAACTTATGTAAATACTGCCTTGTACATGTAGAATCTTGCATGATGCGTACGGGCATCGCGGCTCGTGCCTCTTCAGCCGACCAAAATTTGTTATGGTTCGACGTACAACCTATTATATACTGCTACACATGTATAGCTAAATCAATATAGGTTTCCCCCCAAAATATTTACCCCTGCAAAGTTTGTACCAAATATCACCTTCCCGATGGTGCAAATTAACATAGTTTATGATTTGCAAAATTATAGCAAAATTCAAGTTTAACATAGTAGTACACCGCAAACCCCTTCTCCATGTTGGTTCACTCACTTGCATTACTGATAGAACATTTATTTACCCCTCATCAGAAAGATAGTTTACCTGGAAAGTCTTATGTAATTATATTTGTGAAAAATAATGTCAAAATTGTTTGAAAGAGCAAACTTCAGCTATTTTGGTTGAGTCAAGGTTGCATGAGCACCTACTGTAGTGTCTGATTGGACGGAAATTAATTGGGTAACACATGGTTAGCGTAACGTGGGCAACTTCCCTCATTATAGGACTGCCTTTCTTTGGTATGTTCAACTTCATTACGTCGGTACCTTTTAAGAAGGGCCGTTCGCGCCATAAATCCAAACGTTTAATAACTTTAAACGTTTAACTTGCGCCAACCAATCAGATGTCATGAATTGACATTTGGAAGACGTTTCCTGTCCAAAAGCAAACGTTTGCTGTTGTAACGTCCAATACTTTAGACGTTTCCTGTCAAAAGGCAAACGTTTCCAGTAGTAATATTCAAGACTTTTAAACATTTCCGGTTTAAGGGAAATCATTACCAGTTGTGATCGTCCAGTCAGATTTTTTTACTGCTGCCGCGTATGTTCAAACCTCAACATCAACACGTGTCCACTGGCAAAACGTTTCCGCTATATGTAGTCTGTTTGAACCAATCAAAATAACCCATACAAATATTTGCGCATATTGTATTCCTCATGCCCACCGTTCATCATGTCCTGCGCAAATTGTCCCGGTGCCAAAGATATTCTCCAAAACCTAATTTGTAAGAACAGTTTTCATTGGTTAAAATACACTACATACCGGAAACGTTTGCCAGTGGAGATTTGCACGTGTTGGTGTAGATGTTGGAATACACGCGGCCCAAATAAAAAATCTGATTGGACGATCACAACCGGAAACGTTATCCTTTTAACCGGAAACCTTTAAAAGACCCGAATTTTACTACCGGAAACGTTTGTCTTTTGACAGGAAACGTCTAAAGTCGCGAATTTACAACTGGAAACGTTTGCTTTTTAACAGGAAAAGGTCAGTTCATAACATCTGATTCGTTGGTTCAAGTTTAAACGTTTAAACTTTTTAAAGCTTTACAATTTTTAAACGTTTAAGAAGTTAAAACGTTCAAAGGATGCGTTTATGGCGCGAACGGCCCTTCATATACCTTGTCACAGGATGTAACTTGTGATTGCGTTTTAGCCACATACATTCATGCCTGGTGCCACCTGTGCCTAACTTGAAATTAAATATATAATTTTGCGTTTATCTCATTACAAACTTATCCCCCAATAACCCAGCTACCAGATCTCATTAAAGCCCATAGGCTCTAGTTTTTACTTCCACTCTGTGAGCTTTTCTTCTTCCTTCCCCTGTGTTACCTCGTATATGACGGTCACAACCGAAATGCAGAGAGTTTTAACCAATGACGCTACTTCATGTAACTGATTGACAACGGACGATTTTAAACCATTGGAATTGCATGAAATCAATTACTCCTGTTCAAATATTCCCTTGCCTTATGTCCTCATTCTCTTCATATTTAGTATGGAATAGGTTATATAGAAGCTCCCGATTTAAGATTTATCACATGGAAACAGGGGTACTCGCTCGCCCTCGAAGGTATTAAAGGCTTCACTGAGTCATCTCTCTTTCTGACCGTACTTTGTGGTCCATGGATAAAGTCTAAAACTATTATTTTATGATAAACTGTGATTCACGGAAAGTTAGGGATACTGATGGTTATATCCACACAAGAACCATACTAGTATAAACCATAGTTTCGTCATTCAAGCGAATCAAGTGTGAAAGTTACTACTCCTCAGTCACAACCTGTACACGCGCGTTTTAGGTGAAGTAGAGGTGAACTGGGTTTGTTTAGCCGATTAGACTACCTGGCATATCTAAATTGCATCTAGAGGGATAAACATATAGCAAATTACAACTAAACGGATATACATGATATCAGAAATCGGTGTACAACAGTAATAGTATACAAAGGTGATTTAAAGCCTCTGGCTCGTCACTGCGCATGCGCAGAAAAAAATGGGGCGGTCATCGGGCGATGTGCGCAGGAGTGTTGTGCGCAGGTATGATGTCACTTCCGGTCTGGATGAATCGGGCGTGATCCTGGGGGCATGTATTTCTCCGTGGTGATGCGGTATGGCGGTGATGCGAGCCAGGCCGCTTCCCTTTTATAGCACGCTTGCTGGTGATCTATTTTTAGCACACTCAGTTCATCTACCTCGAACTCGAGGACCGTACATAGAAGCACCCGGATGTAGGCGCGGACGTCAAGTGCCCGGATGAAAGACACGGACGTCAGCGAAAAAAAAACCCACATACAGCTCACTACATGCAGTCGCCTCCTGAAGAACCTCATACATATATTCACTACATGCAGTCACCTCCTCAAGAACCTCATACATACTGGCGATGATGCGAGCCAGGCCGCTTCCCTTTATAGCACGCTTGCTGGTGATCTATTTTTAGCACACTCAGTTCATCTACCTCCAACTCGAGGACCGTACATAGAAGTACCGCAGGCGCGGACGTCAAATGCCCGGATGAAAGACACGGACGTCAGCGAAAAAAAACCCCACAGACAGCTCACTACATGCAGTCGCCTCCTCAAGAACCTCATACATACCCGGATGCAGGCGCGGACGTTAAGTGCCCGAATGAAAGACAGGGACGTCAGCGAAACACCCCCCCACAGACAGCTCACTACATGCAGTCACCTCCTCAAGAACCTCATACATACCCGGATGCAGGCGCGGACGTCAAGTGCCGGGATGAAAGACACGGACGTCAGCGAAAAAAAACCCCACAGACAGCTCACTACATGCAGTCACCTCCTCAAGAACCTCATACATACCCGGATGCAGGCGCGGACGTCAAGTGCCCGGATGAAAGACACGGACGTCAGCGAAAAAAAACCCCACAGACAGCTCACTACATGCAGTCACCTCCTCAAGAACCTCATACATACCCGGATGCAGGCGCGAACGTCAAGTGCCCGGATGAAAGACACGGACGTCAGCGAAATTCTGGGGGAAAACCCCACAGACAGGTCAGTACATGCATTCCTATCATGTTTCCTACCCAGGTCACGCCCGATTCACGCAGACCGGAAGTGACGTCATACCTGCGCAGAACACTCCTGCGCAGACCATTTTCGGTTTCTCGCGCATGCGCAGTGACGAACCATTGGCTCGAAAGCAGCTTGGATTGACCTGTAATCTTTGTTGTTGTTGCTTTCTTTTTGGACTAACCAATCAAAATAGTACGTATCACGGACTACATCCGTAGAGCTACGTATAGGCGCGCATGTGTGATATGGTCTATAAAACACGTCCCGCTGGATCCCACACCCCCATTCCTACGGTTACAGAGCCATGACAGACATCCATCCCTATGCGACTCGCATTTTACAGCATGCGACCGTGTTAATTCATTCACGGGTTACAGAGCAGTGGTTCGGTCCATATTTGCAGATGGCGACGACAGCGAGGGGCGACGCCAGATCCTGAAAGAGTTCACAGAGTGCACTCGATGGAGAGGTGTGCCATCAGTCACCACTACTGGACTATGACAGCCATCCTTGATGCTCGGGCTATGGACCACGAGCGCTCACGCCGCAACCAACGACGGCTCGTTGGCCTCACAATAGCCTTTGCCCTATTGACCCTGGCGCTGTGGCATTGACAGTTGGACCTGACCATAAATACGAGGGTCAGACACAGTGCGTCATTCACCGTTCGTCATTGGGTCAACCATGTCACCGGAGGACCTGACCCTAAATACGAGAGACAGTCAGAGTGTGTGTCATTCATCGTTCGTCATTGGGTCAAGCATGTCACCAGTCCTACGAGCCATCCTTCTCCTTACACCTCGGGTGGGGTTACACGTCTATGAAGATAAAGTCACCATCGTTGAAGACCGTGGAGATGTTTGCTGGTCGCGCGCTGAGATCGTATCGAATACGGTTACGCTACACCGTGACGGCTGGACCAAATTTAAACGGGTGTTGAGCGGTGAGCTCAACGGAAACCGCATCCACATAGACAATGCCATCTACGTACACCGTGGACCCTTCTTTCCACGCCTGGGCCGTTACCAAGACCCTACGCGAGGCTTCACCCTAGACCCCGATCTGTGGACAGCCTTCGAGAAAGTGGTGCCTATCGTGGACCAGCTGTTTACGCCGGACGAGCGGTCAGCTGTTCAGTTGGAGTGGGCTCGTGCCCTGAGAAAAGCGGCGGCAGAACCCAATGAACAAATTACCAAACCTACTAGCAATGAAGCGGAGGCAGACGACGATGCCATTGATTACCCGGCTAGACTCAGTCAGCCCAGTGACATGACCACCCGATCCTTAGATCTCACGTCATAAACTTTTTTCCCCTATAAATACGAGAGACAGTCAAATCTGGTACCATTCACGCACTGACCATGACGGAGCATATAATACGGGCGTATCTCAGCTTGACCCCCGAGGTCTTCCTGTACGTTTATGCGAATACGGTCGATATCATGGAGGAGGTGGGAGACATCTGTGATGCGGACCCTACACAATCGTGCCCGGCTCACATTCGTTTGTCTCGGGAGGGCTGGACCAAATTCAAACTGGTGTTGTCTGGTGAACTGGACGGCGACCTCATTCACTTGTGTTACGATGTGTACATCCGACGCGGCCCCTTCTTTGCTCAATTGGCTCGGCTAGATGGGGGTACAGTGCATTTTACCCTTCACCCTGATCTATGATCTGCGTTGGAAGATGCCGTGGCAGATGTGGATTAAGTGCTTATCAAGCGGTCACCAGACGAATTGGACTGGTCATTTACTATGGACAATGTGCTGGCAGATGCCAAAGAAGAAAATCAAAAAGAAACTCCGGCCCAAGATATACCCGTTGTAAATAACCGATAGAGCCAGGGTCCATCATCATTTGTCACCATGAAGAGCTGGGAGAAGGTGTTAGATAACTTACACTACAGTCCCGACAGTCCGGCGGCCTATAGTGCATTGTCGGCTCTCTATCGAGCGGCCAAACCCCAGGGGATACAACGTGCCCAAGTCCGAGATTGGTTAAGAAAACAAGACACCTATACCTTACATCGAGCTGCTCGCCGCCATTTTCTACGGAACCGGGTCATCGTGGGTGGACTAGATGCCCAGTGACAAGCGGATCTGGTCGACATGAGCGCCTTTGCCAAACACAACGATGGGAATCGGTATATCTTGACGTGCATCGATATCCTGTCGAAGTATGCGTGGGTGGTACCCATCCGGACGAAAACGGGAGCGAATCTCATAGCGGCGTTCAAGGACATCTTCAAGACCGGACGCAAACCCTTGTATTTGCAAACCGACGAAGGCACGGAATTCCTCAACAGACCGTTCCAACAGTTTCTGAAAGCCCAGAAGGTGTTTTTCTTCCATACTTACAACGAGACCAAGGCTTCCGTGGCGGAAAGATTCAACAGGACATTCAAAGGCCACATGTATAAATATTTCACCTTTTAGAATACAAGGCGGTACATCGATGTTCTCCCGAAACTTGTGAGTGGTTACAATCGAGCCTATCACCGGAGTATAAAGAGAGCCCCCATTACCGTGACCCAACGCAATGAAGCCCAAGTCCGGCGTGTCTTGTACCCCAGGCAATCGCAGCGAACACTGATGGAGGTGTTCAAGGTTGGGGACCCTGTACGGATCAGTAAAGTCAAAGGTCAATTTGAGAAAAGTTACTTGCCCAACTGGAGCGATGAGCACTTCCTGATTAAACGGCGCCTACCCCGACAGCAGCGAGGCTATGACCTGCAAGATCTTCAAGGGGAACCGTTACTAGGGACGTTTTACGAGATGGAATTACAGCCTGTCGTAAAAACAAAGCAAGACTACTACACGGTGGAGCGGATTTTGAAAACGGAACGTCGACGTGGCAAACTGTTTCATTTCGTCAAATGGCAAGGCTGGCCCAGTTCCTTCAATTCCTGGGTCGCTGCCAACCAGGTGAAACGACTATAAAGCCAGACACCACTGCCGTCATCCTTCATTCCACGTTCGACCACGGTGCTATGGACAAACAGCAGCTGCCTCTGAACACAGCGTCTCTCAAAACGCGCAAAGCGCTAGTATTGCTAACCCTGCTGAGTGTGTTGTACGAAGGTGTGTTTTACGACGTAGCCTATGTCAGCACTCTACTTAACCAACTTAGAACTCCAGCTGTGAGTGGCAGTCAAACCAATCTACAGACCTTCTCTACACCAGCCAACCCCGTGACCGAAACGAGCCCAGCCATCACCACCACCGCACCACGTGTACAAGCCACATCGAGCTCCACACCAAGTATACAGTCAACACCCACACCAAGTACATCCACTACGTTTGAAAACCCACCGGATTTCATCACTCATAGTGAACGCCCATCGACAACGACGACCGACGTTGTGCCCATCACCACTCCAGTTCAATCGTACCAAATTTACAAGAGCGGGTTACCACGACAGCGGATACACCTCCAAACATGGACCCTCGGTGGCAGCATCCCTTCACTTGCGTCATCGCAGGACCGACGGGCTCCGGCAAAACGCACTTCGTCAGGATGCTCCTTCAACACGCCGACAGCATGATCACCCCACCCATTGCCCGAGTTGTGTGGTGTTACGGAGAATGGCAGGCAGCGTATGCAGCAATGCCCCACATCACGTTCGTGGAAGGCCTACCCAACCTGGCCGATTTGGAGGTTGGTGGTTCTGGATATCTCATGGCGGAGACGGATGAGCGTGTCACCCAACTCTTTACCAAAGGCAGCCATCATCGACGGCTCAGCATCATCTACATTGTGTAGAATCTGTTCAGTAAAAACAGAGAACATCGGAACATCAGCTTAAATGCCCACTACCTGGCGGTCTTCAAAAACCCGAGAGATACCACTCAACTGCTGCACCTGGCGAGACACATGTATCCCGGCCGCACACCGTTTGCGTTGGAAGCCTTTAAAGATGCCACAACCCCTCAGCACGGGTATATGCTCTTCGACCTCAAGCAAGCCACCCCCGACCACCTTCGACTACGGACAGGCATCTTTCCCGGAGACACCCACCACGTGTACATGCAAAAATAATGTAAACACATCCACAGTGGCTCCCCCAGCTGGAGTGTGTGTCTTTGATGATGGAGATAATAAAAAGAATTAATACCACATCATGGTTGACTTTGTCTCTGTTCGATATTGAGGAGGTAACCCGCAAAAGGATAAAAAGGGCAGCGTTGTGGGTTCTAGCATTAGTTGTACATGATGTCTGTGCGAGTGCGGAAGTACGCTCCGACGCTCCGTGTATTGAAGACGGCCCCACCCGAGTTGGTCCGAACCATTGTACGCGGTGCGGACCCTGACCATGTACGCTGTCTGTGCGAGATCGGGTACAACCTGTTAAAAGGCAACGTACCACTGACTCCGGCTCAGAAGACCAGGTTGACCAAGCATAAGACAGGTCTCCGAACCCTAGTCCAGAAGCGAGTCTCTCAAACACAAAAGAAAAAGGTGTTACAGAAAGGCGGCTTTCTCGGGGCCATCTTAGCACCGTTGGTCGCTTCCGTGTTGGGTCCAGTATTGGGTGGACTCTTCGGCCGACAATGAACCACACGAAAAAAATGGTCGTCGTCGAACCACGGCTCCTTCAGAACCTCCAATCGCCCTACCCTGTCCCAACTACGGTGAAGACCATAAACACCCTCGATGAAGAGATGCAACAGATCTTACAAAGACCGGGGTTAAGCGACATTGAGGAAGTACAACGGTACAATGAGACGCTTCAACGGTACATGACGTTCATGGACCAATACAAAACCCTCTCTACCCCAGCACTACCACCACCACCACCACGCGACACACCGCCGACCTCAGCACCGCTCCATCAGCCGCCATTACCAGGGGTACCACCCACAGCCCCACAGTGGGTGGAAGATGAAGTCCTGGAGAGTGTACCTGCATCGTTCAAGAAACAAGCTGGCCTGGTATTACAACGGATGAAACAGAATCCTAACATGACTTGGAATGATAAAGGCGAACTACTGGTACAGAATCAGGTGGTCCCCGGTACCCACATGACGGATTTAGTGAATGACCTGATGCGTCAACGCAGGTCGCACACGGATCCTCGAGGATGGGAGGTCTTCGCTCAAGGCTTGAAAGACATGCATGTACCACAGGAATTGGTGGGGAACCCCCAGCGCTGGACCTGGATGCAGCGGACCCAGCAATCGCCGAATGGCCCACTACCTTCTTGGGTAGCCGAGTGGGAACCGGAGTCACACCCCAAAACACCACAACGACGGGCATCTTCTTTTCACGCCTTTAAAAAACCACCCTTGATCAAGACACCCCACATCTCCAGAGCCGTGACACGTAGCAAGTCACCGCGACGAACACGACGCCGGATACAACCGCCCAAGGCCGGGAACACCTATTAAAACCAACAGCAGCAGCAGGACAGCTCAGTCGTCATGTTTTACCTCACCCTACCCAGTATCAGTTCGCTGGATGTGTGTCCTGACAACACCTTGGCCAAGTACGTGACCCAGTTACCGCAACCGTTGCATTTACCTGGACGATGGGAATGTGGCCTCGTGGATATCCAATACCCTTACTCGTGGTACAACGTGCGAGCCAATGAAGTGTGGTACGAGGTGACCTACGAAGGAAAAGACACCCGACTCACCCTCCCCGAAGGCCAATACGATACTCCCAAGGAGTTCATGCAGGGGCTGACAAGACTGTTGCATTATAAGGCTCTACGGGAGGTCACGAATGTTTCAAAACCCATCAAAACCTTTCCCTTCAAGAATCACGTGGACTTCGATTACAACGCACACAACGACAAGGCACAGATCATCCTCACCGCCAACGTGAGTGTCGTACTGAGTCCTATCCTACAGCAAATGCTGGTGATGTCTTTGGGGGGGGGGGGGGTACGGCACCCAAAGAAGCCTTGAAACGGCGGGCCAAAGAAGCAGGAGGCGTCTTGATCGCCAAAGCACAACGCACCATAGGGAATAAAAGATCTGCACCACCGAGACCACGCACCAGTCGACGACCGACCCAGCAACGACGCACATCGAAGACCCAGGATATCTTTTCTTAAACATGTCCTTTATCCACGCAGAGTCCTGCCCCTCCACCAACAGTGAATTTGATTTGTGGACCGTCCCACCCACACAGACCAGTCCCGCTCTCCAGCATCAACGAAACAGGGCCCATCGAGTTCACCATCAGTAATGCGGATACGGCCTATGTGGATTTAGCCCATACATACTTGTATGTGAAAGCCAAGGTCGTCAATGGGGATGGCTTCAGAGTCGTCGACCAAGCAACGGTGGGCAACTTTATTCTACCAGGACACAGCCGAGCACATGGGCGCAGAGAACGACAATGCGGGATATAACAAACGGAAGGCTTTCACCGCGAACGGCGTCTCGGTGGATCTCATGGGTCGACTGCACGCAGACATTTTCATGCAAGACCGGTACCTCTTGAACAAGATCCCCATCAAAATCCGACTGATATGGGCGCCTCCGACCTTCGCCTTGATGGCCACTAACGTAGAGGGGCATGCAGCTGACTATAAGAAAGTCATCCAAGACGCAGTCCTGTATGTCCGAAAAGTGAAACCGAATGCAGCCATTCAATTGGGACACCTGAAAGCCGAGGAAACAACACCAGCCCAGTACCCTATCCGACTTGTGCAAACCAAAGTGTTCTCTGTGTCTGCTGGAAATATGAGAGCTAACAAAGAAAACCTGTTCCTGGGGGAACTACCCAAGCGATTGATCCTGGCCTGTGTGGAAAATACCAGTTTCAGCGGAGCCTACCCAGAGAACCCGTTTGACTTTAAACATTTCGGCATCAATTTTGTGGCCCTGCATGTGGATGGACAACAGGTCCCAGCCACGGCCTTAACACCGAACTTTGGGCGCGGGAATTTCATTCGAGCCTATCAGAGCCTGTTTACAGCCACCGGTCAAATCAACCAGGACGAAGGGAATATGATCAGTCGGGAGGACTACGCGAACGGATACACGTTGTTCTGTTTCGATCTGACCCCCACCTTAGAGAACGACCATCAGCTGGCCCTCGCCAAGCAAGGCAATTTACGGTTGGAAATCCACTTCGCACGAGCCCTCCGGAGCACCGTCAATACGATCTGCTACGCCGAGTTTGACAACATCATTCAAGTGGACAAGGCGCGCAACGTCCTGTGTGCCTTTGCCACCTAACATGGATACAGACCAGATAACCACCGTGCTGGAGAATGACGCAGGGACACGTATGGTCTTTCAAGGGGTGTTCGCCCGAGATGTATTCCCATTAGACCGTGTGTATCCTGCTGCTTACGTTCTCAACACGGAACCGATGGATCGGCCCGGTGAATGTTGGGTGGGCGTGTACTTGACAGAACAGCAGGGCGAATACTTTGACCCGTACGGCCTGCCACCCCTCCATCCCGATTTAACAGACTCCATGGATCAAGGCACAGAGACGTGGTGTTGGAACAGTCAAACGTTGAAAAACCTGACCAGTATCGTGTGCGGACAATATTGCTTGTTTTACCTGCACTTCATCGATGCCGGGGAAGAACCTTATCTACCATCGTACAGATGTTTGACGAGTACCCCAAGGCCGAGGACCGAGATGTACTCGTATATGACTGGGCCGCCCATCATTTCAACGTACAAGCCCCGTTCTGGGCTTAAGTTCTTTCACGAAAAGCCCCCTGTTCTGGGCTTAAGTTCTTTCACGAAAAGCCCCCTATTCTGGGCTTAAATTCTATCGATTTCAATGTACAAGCCCCCTGTTCTGGGCTTCAGTTTTCACGTTGTTGTTGTTACTGAATAAAAAAAATGAGATCTCACCAAAAAAAACCTGTCTTGTGTGTTTTCTATATGAGTATAATGCATGACGGCTATAACAGACATGTGGAGATTCGGTCAAACTGGCCTCGAACACCGTTGAGAAAGTAGCCAATCAGTGGCCTAGGATGGGGCCAAATGTAACCCATCAATGTCCAGAAAACAATGCAAGAGCACTGCAGTGAAATAGAGAGCCAATGAAATCAGCCCACAGACCATGCACATGTTTTGGTCTACGTTAAGAGCGGATATTCCAGCATTTGACGAGGAGTTACAAGTTACAAGAGCCACAGGTGGAGTGAAGTGAGGTTCGAGGTGCGGGTAAAGACCAGGAAGACGGCGAGTGGAGACTCGTCCAACACCTATAGATTATGTTTATTACTATAAGTTCCATGGTTTCATGTATTTCGTGCCAATACGGTTCTGGGGAAAACTGAGGGTTCCCCGCAGGTCATTTAACATGGGCATAGTGCTGGCGATATTGTCGGAGACCCTGTGCATTCCATGGGCGCTTCGGGAAGGCGGATAAAGGCTATCTATTGGCCCGGAGAGGGCCGAACATTGCCGGAAGGGAGACCTTTGACCTGGATGTGACCTTTGACTTTTTGACCCGAAATTCACCCGAGCACTTCAGCTGATGCCGCGCAGGCGTGCGGCCGGATAACCCGCGCGCGCGCACTCAGCCGGATAACCCGCACGCGCTGCGGCCGGGCCGGTCCGGGCAGGGGAAAACCCGGATGTTGAACAGGTCCCGGATGTTGAAAAGGTCCCGGATGTTGAAGAGGTCCCGGATGTTCTAGTACATGCATTCCATACGTCTAAGGTCTAAGGCAAAATTAGAACTCTTCTGTGTTCGGAGGTCATTCTGAAAACCGGAAGTGACGTCACACACCACCCACGTGACCTGCGCAGCAGAATGTTGAACATGAACGACACACTAGTCCTGGAGGATGCGCCCTCACGTATGCTTCACATTGATACCTCGCTCGTCTCCATCGGGCCATTAGTGGCCTACCTAGACCCCAAAACGTCTATTTCCATACCCTTTTCCCACATTCCCTGTCTGCGCGTGCGCAAGAAAATGAACGACACACTAGTCCAGGCGGATGCTCCCTCACGAGAGCTTCAAAATAAGACCTCATACGACACCATAGGATCATTAGGGGCTCACCTAGACCCCAAAACGTCTATTTCCATACCTTTTTCCCACAATTCCCTATCTGCGCATGCGCAAAATGTTGAAAGCGAACGACGCACTAGTCCAGGTGAATGCTCCCTCACGAATGCTTCACATTGATACCTCATTCGATCCAATCGGCCCATTAGTGGCCCATCTACACCCCAAAACGTCTATTTCCGTACCCTTTTCAGAAAATTCCCTGTCTGCGCATGCGCAGAATGTTGACAACGAACGATACACTAGTCCAATCGGATGCTCCCTCACGTATGCTTCACATTGATACCTCACTCGACCCAATCGGCCCACTAGTGGCCCACCTAGACCCCAAAACGTATATTTCCATACCCTTTCTCTACTGCGCATGCGCAGAATGACGTCAGTTCCACGTCACATCCAGCCCGTTGGATACTCCCTCGCGTATGCTTCATATTGATACCTCACTCGACCCAATCGGTCCACTAGCGGTCCCAATAGATTGCCGAACATTCTCACGAAAACCCACGTATTTGGGACTACTTTCGGTCCGCGGAGGCAGACCGCATCACCGCCAGACCGCATCACCACGGAGGAATACATTCCCCCAAGGTCACGCCCGATTCATCCAGACCGGAAGTGACGTCATACCTGCGCACAACACTCCTGAGCACACCGCCCCATGACCGCCCCATTTTTTTCTCGCGCATGCGCAGTGACGAACCAGAGGCTTTAAATCACCTTTCTATACTACTAACAGTACAACACCTGTTCTGGTACTAACAATCACACGCATGGGATCGGCATCTTGATGTGTTCTGTGGTTACCGGGTTGTTCCGTGCGATGAAAAATTAGAAAGGAAAATTAAGATCTGCACGCCACAGAAAACGAATTTTGAGCGGAGCCCTCCATTTTCACTTTGAGATAAACCTTCTGTACTTCCAAGAGCAATATACACAGTTCCTTGCCCGTTGAGGCAGAAACAACGCCGGATGGTAAGTATAGTTACAAATGGTTATACCTGCAACATCTGCTGTGCTAACTATTCATGCTCAACTGAATACTTCAAAGAATACTTATTCTCCAGTTTAAGCATTTTGACCATTCCCCATCTAAACTCCGTCGCCCATCATTTTTTGAAGATATTTCTTGCTAGAGCTGGTTTTGAACAGATTGGTCTTTGGCAACGTTCAGCCACTCGAGGAGTATTGTAGACTGAACGTTTTCTCGTTTCGACCAGTCAACTATGTACTGTTCAATGTGCTCTAAAGATGATCTTATGGTAGGCAATTCGATTGATATTCATCGGCTCTCTATATTTTGGTCCCTTCCTATGTATTTTAAGGTCCATATTACATACTATATCAAGATACATGTTTACGTGATGTAGATGAAGTTCGACGATTGTCACAGCATCGGACGTGTATTCATTCCAGTCAAATTCTTTGGCGGCTTTGGCGTAATTAAACATATTACTTGTTTCTGATTTAGTGTACTGGTAAGGAAGATAAGATGACGGCCATCTTGGATACAGAGTTAGCTTCCACATGTTCAGCCACAGACGAGGTAATCATGGTTATAGCACTTGGAATAGTAACATGTTCAATTAAATGTGGATTGGATGTCATATAAAGACGGCCACCAGCAACACCTCACACTATTTGTTCTGTAAACGAACTTACATTCTTTAAATACTCCCTCGTTTGGGCCTTTTATTTTCCAACAGATGACTTGATAGGGCTATTACATCATCGCCCTGAAATATTTGTATCTAATACCGCTCAAGCCGGTGCTAGGGGCCGTGTGGTCATGTCATTCAAGATGTCCACATGAACAGCTTCAATAAAAGTCTGCATGGCTGGGATACAAATAATCAATAATAATAATGTTTTTAGAAATATGCAGTCAGTATATTTGTATGTGGGGTCATATGGCTTCTTCTCAGTTTGCAAGTGTGATGGATAAGAATGTCCTGGTGATTAGTGCCCTTTATTAAAGTTTCAAGCGATTTGAGAGCTAAAAATACGTGACGTTAATATGGGAATCTCTCCCTTGTGCAGGTGCGACGGTGATAATTCCGATGTTTTTCTTTCGATTCAAAACCTGCCAAATGAAATTTTCCTTAAAGTTAATATTATGAATATCAGCCTCGAAAAACATGCGAGGGTCAGTTGTATCAAAATGGAGATATGATTGGTTAAAATGTGCTCCATCCTGTTTTGGTATTTTTAAGGCATTTATAGGGTTGATTTTCGCTTGTAGCCAACCAATATTATATTGCCATACAATATGGTAGGAACTTCGATTATTTGAAAGATTAAAGAATGGTTTGGCTTGAGGTGTCATATTTTTGGAACAAGAGAAAATCATTCCGAGATGTCATATTTTTGTTACAAGAGAAAATCATTCCGAAAAATGCGTCAAAAATGCCATACTAGTAGGCCAGGGAGCTTATTTTAATTATCCATATATCTCCATTCTCGGAATTTTGCAAGTTTGAAGTGAAATTTTGTTTTCGGCTTTATCACCTTCACGCAGAAAGAAGGGTTTTTTCATATTAACGTCATTTATATTTAGGTGACTCAATTCCTCATTACACTGGTGACCATCTCCGATTTACCAGTCATCTTGGGAAAGATTTAGGTGAGTAATCCAGTATTGATTAGAAAACCAAAGCTATAACACCTCAAGGCGCGCAATTGTTTCACCATACTTCTATTGCTTGTGAAATCAAATCCACATACACGATGGGGTTATTCGTCATATCTTATATGTGAATTAAATCAGTGACGTTATTGCAGCTACAATTCTCGGACCTTTGCTGAACCCCATACTACCACCATTACCAATATGCATATACCTGAACTGCTTTATTTACACAATATGTGCCAAATAAGCTGGCTCTTTTATTTGACGTCACGCTCTGCTCGGCAGACTTAGCAATTAGCCATTTTTCTCTGTTTGACAGGTCCATGTGACAAACACTGACGGGAATGTACTTGTTAGAACTCGTGCGGGCTAAATAAGAGATTGGTCATTGAATCAGGCTTCAGGCTTGAATCTGACAGTAGAAAATCTATAACCAGTGTGGGAGTTTAATTCCGACAATCTCGGTGTCGTCATATGTGTGTTTGCTTTTTTTAGAAGATCAAATCGGTTGGACAATTCGCTTATTTCTATGTTTAAATTAATTTAAAATCATAATCCTTCATATGATTAGTGATATATCATATTCCCGTTTACTGAATGGCGGGTATAGTTCACCATAACGCAGTTGGAATTGTGTCGTGACATTGATTGGCATTTCATATCGATCTGTCATCGGTTGTTAGAGGGTTGATACACATTCCGGTGGAACAGGGCGAAGGAGTTCATCCACCGTATTCAAGGTAAGAAATATATGTCTTATTAATATAAATAGATATTAACAGCGAGGATTTGTCTTCTTGCATGTCGGCTTAACAGTTCAAGTGGTGTGTTTATGAAATGGGCGATGTTTGGTCATGGCAAACATACTCATACCAAATGAATCCAGATTCTGACACATTAAATGATTTTCTATAGCCGTCGCTTAATGGAAAAGCTATCATGGCAAGTGGCGTGCCACCATAATGTCGGAAAATACATGTCTCTTAACGACCATCGTATATGTATAAATCAATCAAATATCCATTCTATGCGCTACACCGTGTATTACGTTTGGCACTATATGTCACTGCACGGCTTATACTGTGTTAATGCATTAAACCGACAACCTGTGTGTTATACAGCGTTGGGTTGTTGGTATTATATACCGAGCCAAACTCGCCAAGAGCTGTATTTTCTTACCAGGTGCAATCTCTAATCTGGTATTATGCCTAGCCAATTTGAGCTGTCTCCAGCATTGGTCTGAATTCCATCGTGACGAAGCTATATTGCGCACATGTTTCCCGCCATCATGGACTATGCGAATATTAGTTGTTGTTATTTATGAAATATCATTCCTTGTATCTGGTTTCTTGGCACTGTCCGAGGATGTACAACGTGGAAAGGGGTTTTTGGTTTACATCACAAATGTTGCGTTCAAATATGACGTGACGAAATTACGATAAAATAACCATTATAACTTCAGGGCGTTGTGGGTTGCCAAATATTCCATCGAAAGTCAAAAGTTTTGCATTCCAGATTCTGTTTTATTTGTAGCGAAATTACGCTTTGGACCCACTTTGAAGGTATGCCGATATTTTATATTTTCAGTTTCATTTAATTCTAATCTAAGAATTTCGAAGGACAGACCCAACTGTAATCATATACTAGGCAATAGTACATAGTGAATTGAAGGTAAAAGAGTATATAGCACACAACGTAGACCAATTTAAATTTCATGAGTAACACTATCCGTAAAATTCAGGATGTGTGTGTGTGTGCATGTGTATTAGTCCAGGATGAGTATGTGTGTTGGTAGGGAGATATTTCTGGTGAAATTAATCGCCGTCAACAAATGGTGCTGGTCCGTTACCATATTGCTGATGACAACTGGTGACAAGGTCAGTTCATCACCAATTTTTGGTAAATGGTGAGGAGCAATTGTTGGTGTAAGGGCCTTGTCACCATTTATTGGCGAGGCTGTCGTCACCTTTAATTCTGATAGCTATTTCCATTGTTTTGACTGTGTGGACAATTTGACGCAGACAGATGTACGATTTGGGGAAAATGTATCGAAAACGCAATTAATTGGTCAAACATGACCTCAATCGGAGAGTCGGAGAGTAAGTGATCACATCCTCTTATGTTTTTTATTTATTTTTTTATATATATTTTTTCGTTGCCGCTTTGAAAAACTTGTGTGATGGGTGATCCCAGGCTAGTCCGTCATGCGGTCCCGACAGATATTTTATAACACTGATTTCTATTGAATGTACATTCTACATTCACTAGAAATCAGTGTTATAAAATATCTTGTAGGGACTGCATGTCGGACTAATACCAGGTCAGATATAGGGTTAGAGGGCCTGTCCTGTAAGTGATCAGGTGGTTGGTGTCAGGTAAGATGTGTATTCTATTATACTATCATACTATACTGTGTGATTTTGTACTTATCTCATGCAGACTATAAATCTTTATATTCATGTAACACGCTTAAGTTGTGGTAGAACATCATACTTAATCAAACTATTTTCCGAGACGTGTGTTTGTTTATCACGAAACTCGTCACAATGTTTGTCACATTGTTTACTCGACTGTTTGTAGTCACGAACCGCTGGGCCGAATGAGTTGAGAATTGGTGTTATAAGGGCCGTGTATTCGAATGTATGTGTATAGCAAGTGAAAAACATCGCCACATTGCGCCGGAGACCTGATCGATCACACGCGTATTTGAACACGGTTAAGTAGGCCATTGATCTCGGCTAAATTATTCTTATAAGAAAATTATTCCAAATTAGCAATCGAAAATCCGACCATTCTATATGACGTGCACCGGGTCCATCATTGGGATTCAAGCTGAAATTTACTCCTTTATTGATTTTCTGGACCAACTCTATATACTCCGAGAGAGTCGGGGACAGACATCATCTCAAAAGAGGGCCGTGTCTTCGTGAATTTACAATGATGTAACGCCTGGAATATTAAGAAACCGTAGAAAGTCTAAAAGAATTTAAGTTCCCTGCGACACAAGATACTGTGACACAAGTATAATGCAATATGAATCTAATTCGAGAAAATTGGCCTCCCTGATTAGCAATATAGATCATTCAGCAGTATCAGCGATGAACCCGTGTGCGTTGGGGCAAAGTTTTTCAAGTGGCATTAGTTAGAAAAGGGGCATGGTTAGATTTGACGTCGTATATTTTGCACAAATCTTCTGGTGCTATGGACATACTCGTCTGGAAGCTAGGTTAGAATTTGACCGTTGGAATTTAAAACCGACAGATTTATTGCTCGAAGTCGCAGTTCTAATAAAACAACAGCCACGGACGGGTGAGACTTTTACAATAAGGACTCTTTAGCTTGTCATAAATACCGAACAAACCAATCTTAAATTCACGATACAAAGATTTACACTCTGGGCGTTAAAAGTCTGTGTTCTGGAGAATACAGGGGACAGAGAATAAGATTGCGACTGAACTATTTGAAGTGATTTGAGAAATAGGCCTAGAAACTATCACAGGGGCTCGTTACCGCTGTTAATTGGTTAATTGAGTTGATTACGGGGGTCGGGGTCGAGGTAGGGAATAAATTGAGCCCCTGTGCAAACTACCACCATTGTAATGACGCAATGTCAGATGGAATGTGCGCTAGAATAATCTCTCAGCCAGGCAATGTTGCACGGACAGCCGAATTGTCCACACCTTTGCTCGTCGTCCTTAATCGTTATCACCTGTCGTATCTGGACTTATCCAACTATATCACATTTATATACCAGCCATAACAGTAATGGGTCAATCAATATATTGCGTGATTGGTGGTAATGCGATCGAACTGTCTAATTCAATGACAGACCTGTCAAGTTTGTCGCCATTCGGGTTCCTATGTAGATAGGATTTCTTCTGGCTAACAATTAAAGTTTAAGTTTATATAGCGCTGAAGACATTCTATTAAAGCAGCCTCATCGACCATGGAAAGACACTCTCAGGTTGACCGCACACCCGAACATACAAGCAGTAATACCCCGGAACAGTACATACAAACAGTAATATCCCGCAACAATTTAAATTGTTTAAGGTTGAGCGAGTCCTACAGAGCGTATACAAGCACGCGCCAAGTTTTTCTTGAACTGTACAACCTACAATGTGGAAAAAGCGAAGCGACACCTTTCAGAATACCTCAGAGAGAAGAGGTCAGATCCACGATCTCTTCCCTGGGGGGTGACTGCACATATATAATAATAATAATAACAGCATAATATAATATAACAGCAATCCAATCGAGACAAATAGGTAATAGACGTATGACTCAGTTCGTTTTGCAATATCCTTTCAATATACCGATACCTGAATTTAAGAGATGATCGCGTCTATCCCGATAGCGTTTTGTGAAATGATGCCTGTGTTTTTGCCATGATTACAGTTGTGGTTTACGAGCCCCATCGCATATGGATTCCTCAGTCCATCAGTGCTTTATTCTATATTAATGTCAATATACATTTTTCAATTCTTTACGTGTTCTAGTACTCTACTATTCCTGGTTCACTCACCGGTCATGTGATCAAACATGGCCGTCGATACGTCATAAACCGGATATGAACAAAAACAAAAGAATCGATAAAAGCCGAATCAAACAAACCATTTTTTTTTTCATTTTTTTTTTATATCCAACAAAATCTCACAATTGCAATCAGGGTCAGTCAAGAGAGCATTTAAAACCAGCAACGTCGTAACGTAGAATGGAATTCAATATTTCCTTTGTTAAGAAGTACCCAAGTGTCAGAAAGTGCCATTTCATGAATTCGAAATCCAGTTGTTCGGTCGCATATTCATTAGAAGCACACATGCTTGCAAAACGAAGAAATAGAATCTTGAATCTACTGATTTTCGCATCGGTATTCGGTATTGACCGCTTCTCTCTTACTGGAAACCATTTTGTCTCTCATGCATGGAATTGGGGCTAACTGATGTACGAGAAATATCTTTCGATTTTTGACGCGGAAATTCTTTTGAGAACGACGGTTGTATATTGAATGTTGGATTCGACGCCTCCTTTACTTCTGCTGTACCGTTTAGTTGTTAAAACGATATTACACGATTGTAGGGAGATCCGGGGAAGTAAACCAGAATGTCCTACGTCACAGACTTTTGTGTAGCGGTAACATATAAGAGCGTAACGTTATGGTAGCTCATTTCGATGACGTCATAAAGGCGTGACGTCTACTTTGTCATCGACCTGTCGGTAACGTTGTGTCCAAGAGGCTATAGTCTTTTGGTCTCTAGCAACCACATCAAGTGAAGACAGACGGGAAACATGCCTTCTTCAGGAAAATATCCCGGCAAGAACCATGGAAAGAGAAAAGTGTCTTGCACAAGTCATAGTGGAATTACCGTACCATCGCCTACAAGTAAACATGACGCCGAAACAGTGTCGTCTAGAAGTAAAAGCTGCGCACATTGCAGAATATCAGCAGGTCATGCGAAAAAACCCTGGTCAATCTCTTGGACGACAGCGCAAGTTCAAGGCATTGGAAAAAGACTTGTTTACTTCGTACAGCCGACAGATGTACGACTCTCACGGAAAAGTATTTTGGTCGCAAGTGGTGATGACAAAACGAAAGTCAGAGATTTTGAGTGCAGGTATGCTTACTATACTTGGAGGCGAGAAACCGCTAGCTGTCCAATCAAATTGATCGACATGTCTTCTGTGAATGGAAACGATGTATTCCGATGTGAAATGAAAAAATGTCCTGTGTGTCCGGTTCTTATCTAATAACCTACTTGAAAACCATTTGTGCTGATTTGCAACTTTTGTTTCCTACACTGCGAAAAAAATTGTGTTGTTTTAACACAAAATTGTGCTAAAATGGCTTCAACACAACATGTTTTGTGTTGAAATCAACATGGTATTGTGTTAAACTTCATATATCAACACAAATTAGTATTATTTTCAACACAATTCTGGTACTAAAATGGCTTCAACACAATTTTTCCCCCAGTGTACACAGAAACAGATGAAAATGGATTCTTATTTTTTTTCCTTTCACACCGGCAGTTACGAGAGCTAAATATGTTACAGTATATGGTTCGCGGTAGGGGACAAAAATCGGTTTCAAAACCTAGTATTATCGCTCTGTGCTATTATCATGGACTCGATACCTCGTGATATTATCTACCAATCTATCAATTTCTAACATTCAGTGGCATAATTTTCAATAATTTTCTCATGAATGGAACAAATTTCTTATCATACTTGACACCGATATTATTTAACTGAACACAAGAGAGATTTAACTTAACGCCAATCGATTCTTTCACCTTAAAATTCCAATTCTTACAACTCTTGCTTGCTAACTTATTGGCTCAGTTAAATGCAAGGAAATTTAACCTAGATTTATTCATCGGACCCATTGTCCTGAAACTGATTTCCATTGACGTATATACCATAGACGTCCACCCCATATCGTCATATCGTTACATACAACCATTCCGTTGATGCGTATTCATATAACCTGTTATTGTTCACATGTTGTTTGGTCATCACGCTGATGCAGGTCTAGGCATTATTTCTCACGGATATCTTGGAATTCGCGAGACTTTATAACAGGTTATGAATAAAGACACATCATGTCCAAGTTTCTAAGATGGATGGTTAATCCCGTGAAGCGCGGTTGATCCAACATTACCCGCCCCACAATTTGCTCGCCCATTTGGTTACCAAGATACACGCGTGTGACTTATGGATGATGTGGGGTACCCAAATGTTTGTTCACTGTCATGGAGTAACTAATTCAGTCTACTCAGCATGCGACTCACTGGGAAATATAACAAACTTCAGGCCAGGCAATGTCTAATGGGGTTACTCGGCGGTGTGTGATATATTTCCCGGACCTGTCACTTCTAACTGGGACAGAATATAACTGTCCGAGATTATGAGCACGAAGTCACCTCTCTTGTTTTCGTCGGTCAACGTTTGCCATGTGGAATTGATATAAAAGCAAATACGCGCATTGTGTGAACACACACACACACATGTTATAAATAAGACGTGACAAGGGTGTTTTGGGGGACATCGGTACATTTAGTTATTAACATTGAAATCCATTTCTGTCCATGTTGAAATGCATTATCTATATTACTAAAGTCATAGTGTCTGTCTGTCCGCCTGTCTCTGTTTTTATAACTCGACAACCACGCGATGTAGAGACACAATATATACACAATTCGAAATATATTGATCAGTAGAGTCACATAGACCTATTTTGGACCGGGTCCCGGGGGTGGACGAATGACCCCGCCCATATTGTGTTTTCCTGTGTTTAAATCTATAATCGACACATTATAGACCTAATAAATCAATACAGAACCTGGCACTGGTGGTATCGTGTATTCAGAGGCTGTAATTAGTACCAACTACAGGCATCAAATCCTACACACAGTAAATTTTTGTCGTTCAAAATGTGTTGTCCCATAACTCGATAACAACGTGATGTAGAGATCATCCAATTTACACGTCAGTGTAAAGGTCTTGTTCAGGAGAATGACAGAAAACTCCGTTTCGGACTGGGTCCCACAGGTTGGGGATGATCACATCCAAATTGTGCTGTGTTTCTTCCTATTTTATAAGTAAGTACGATAGACGATATAAAATTAGTGCTAAACTTGGACTGGGGCATGTATGCTGAGGCGTATGTGTAAAAACGAGCATCAGATCCTGCATTCAGTAGATAGCCGTCGTCCAGATTATGTTTCCCAATACGTGGTTGGCCTTGAATCGAATTACCGTAAACTATATAAAAGCTAGCTATTCTACTATGGGACTCTTATTTTAGGCTCATATAAATTACCGTAAAATATATAAAAATATGTTGTATTGTTCGAAATATATTGCGGTTAAAAAATACAGTACAACATTGGTTGGCCACGGTGTGGATTACAATATAATTACCGTGAATTTTATCTGAAATGATTCTGTAGACTGATACCTTAAACTACCAAAGTATTTTTAAGTGTATGTCATCTTTCTTCTATATAGTTCAGTCTGCAAAGCATGTGTGTGTGTGTTTTTTTCAATACTAATAGTGTCACCACATGATCCGGATTTTGAAACAGAAGACAAATGATTGCACCCGCACTCTGGTGTATACCCCCCATTCCTAACTTAGTTACCACTGGGCGTATGGTCACGATTCATATCTCATTGGACAGCTTTCGCAATGGGAGTGCC
This sequence comes from Hanleya hanleyi, assembly GCA_036873755.1. Classification (NCBI taxonomy): domain Eukaryota; kingdom Metazoa; phylum Mollusca; class Polyplacophora; order Lepidopleurida; family Hanleyidae; genus Hanleya; species Hanleya hanleyi. The sequence continues at coordinate 50,223 of JAVTVY010031698.1, forward strand.
ATGATTTTTTATTTTTTCTTTTTTCGTGCAGGACAAGGGCACTGAAAACCATTAAAGAGATGTATTTCCACACGTAATGCCTGAAATTTACTGATCACATCATCCTTTAATCTGTTTCCTGTAGTTTCAAACATGTATAATAGGTAGTCGGTGATCGTTATTCGTAAACCTTGGGTGTGACATTAATCCAAATCACCTCCCCCCCCCCCCCCTCGTTATTCGTAAATATGAATTACAAAGTGCCTTACAATGATGCTCGCGTAGCGGGCCATTTCATCGCTAGTTTCTCAAAAGGATATTAATAAACGTAAAACAGACCCAAGGGTCCCCTACCTTTTTACCACAGCAAAGCATATGCAGAGAGGTCATACTGTGGGTGAGGTGGAGGGGGGGGGGGGCGTGAGAGTGGGTGGTGGAGATGATATAACAAGAGCCGTCGGACTTCAATATACACACGTGTAACCTGAACAATGCTGAACAGCAACCTGTAACCATCTGGGTAATCTATACGCGGTAAGACGTATGGATGGCGAAGTGTACGCAAATGTGCTGAACAGATGTGATGAAAAAGCAATCACGTGAGGACATTAGAATGGACAACATAGTTTTTTGGTAACCCTGGGAAACCCAAATTTAATCCACTTCAAGGAATAGGAGTAAGGATACGAATTTGCCATAGAGCATTGTTCTTGCTCATGACTTCAGTGACCCTCGACATATGACTTCTAAATTAACATGGCTTCATTTTCTCAAAGGTTAAATTTTCATGTGTTTGATCACAATCCACGTGATATAATTGAAGATATATAGCAGAGAACAGACAGACAGACAGACATGTCCTAAAATCAATAGGCTTCTTGTCTGTCACGTGTTTGGGGTATATGTGAAATTTGATCACAATCTGAATTCCTATGTTGTGATTATAACATAAACAAAACCATTTTTTCTGGTCAGATTTTCGGCCTTAATGACCATTGACCTTACAATTAATACGGACAGAATGATGGACGAAAAGACATACCTAAAAATAAATAGGCTTTTTGGCTAGTATTGCGTTTGAGAAATAGTAGATATTTGATCATAATCCACAGCCCCGAACTGGTGGAGATTTACACCATCTAAATTATCCATTTTTTTTTCTCTCGAAATTTTCCGGCCTATTTGAAATTGACCTAAAGTTGACCTAAAAATAAATATGATTCATTTTTGACCCAAGCGATACCCAAACTTTTGAACCAGTCATAACTGGCACTTGAGATTTGACCTTTTGACCTTCAAATAAAACAGGGTTCTTCTTTGTCCCATTGACAAGGTAAACCCAAAGTTTGGTACGAATCCATAATCTTGAACTGGATATTTTCTATTTATTGCAGATTTTTTTATTCAAGTGACCTTGTCCTTTGATCTGATCAAGTGACTTTTGACCTCTAAATAAAATAGGGTTCTTCTTTGTCACGTGGACAAGGTGAAAGGCATGGGGGCTTCTGATTTATTGTGGTTAATTCAAGCTACAGAATAACTTCATATTTTGCAGGGTTGAGGATTTGGAGATGCGGAAAGAGAAAGGAGTGGTCATGACGACCAACTCTTGTCCGGATAACCAAGAAGAACCAAGGTTAGTTTATTCCATTAATTGTTACCGACGTGGATCAATCTCAGTAAACTCAGATATAATATCACGGAATATTATATCTGACATCAGCGCTATATAAATCATGTGCGAATTTTAAACTACGTACGTTAGCCAATCAGGAAGAAACAGCTTTAAGATAACGCTCCTTGTCATTACACACATGATCAAGTGGACCAATATAGTAAGCAATATAGTGAAACAGTGACCAAATAAGGTATCATGTGTAAACATGGTTAGTGGTAAACGTCCATCTCCAGGATTGCTCCCGCCGAGTAGTCTGGTATTTGTCGGACGGCTGGGAAAATCAAAAGACCGTGTAGCTGAAATATTGTAAATATCCGTGAACGAAACGCCAATCGATGTCATATTGAATAGGCAGAACTGTCGTGATTGGCTTATTATGGGATCTGAAAAAATACCGGCAAACAGCTAACACGAATATTTCAGAGCATTACTACTAGATGTTATTTCTCTCGATATATCATCTTGGTTTACCTAAATTGCGACATGGCTGTATTTAGTTAAAGAGTCCCGAGAGACACCAACATAAATGATGGGAGGCCTCAACATTGCTCTACTTCGTTTTAATTCATACATAGGGCCACCTTGGGTAAAGTGGAAATCCAGGAATGTGAGCAACTATATATTAAGGTGACAATCGTTACACTTATCTCTTTACCGTTTATATTTAACGACAAAGATATTGGCCAAAATTGGGTCATCGTGTGTGGTTGGCCATTCCTGCCATAATTCGACATTTATGCCATGGTATAAAATATTTATATGATGCCTGTTAATAGTTTGAACCAGGGTATAAAATCGCTGAACCTACCAAAGTTATTTTTATTCAATTCTATGATAGCGTCGTGCACTTCGCGAGAAGAGCAGGCGTTGAAGGCGATGGTTGAGTTAAGGTTACGGTATAGCGATAAGATTTTCGACACTTTATCAGTTTTGTTCATCCAAATTGCAATACATGAACTCACCACGAACTATGCTCTCCTGATTACTACAAATGAATTACTTTGAACTTAAGTGAAGCGGATTGTGAAAAAATAACCTTCAAATGTCCTCAGTATTCCATCTTTCAGATCTGTACAATATACCTTTTTTTTTTTTTTTTTCGTCCTGTAAGTGATTTTATGACAGTTCGAAGTTCAATAGTTTAAAAAAATCCAAAATGCCACCCTCTTCAGCTAAATCGCGGATATCTTTATAACGAATTCAAACTTCGGAACATTGAGGCCTTTTTATTTAGTTCTGCATATGAAGAGAGTTGAGTTTCAATTTCATTTCTTATACGCCAAATAACAAGCGAGTTATATTAGAAGGGCAATCTGAAAAAACATAGTGTACGGTGAAAACAAGAAAAAACTGCCGAGATGTGATTTTCATCAACAATTTATGAAGGATATAGTTTCTCGAATCAAATACTGATAACACAGTTCAAAGCTTGATTTACAATATTAATTGTTGAAAACTTTGAACAAAACTTTTTAGGGATCTATGCAGATGCAGATCCCGTTAGGGATCGGGATCTATGCAGAGATCCCTCATAAAGTCTTCTTGAATTTGGCCTAGGCTGCCCAGTAGGGTCGTCTGAAATACTCCCCTGTCAAACATCCGCTGAAGAATGTAATCAATTCGTTCAAGTTTCTTTCAAGTTTTTTTCAACCAAATGGCCCAAGTACTAATTTAAATTGTGTCGGTGGCTTGTTTTGAACTTTATTTCGATGTTTTGTGTTATTTATGATCATATCATACGTTTGGCAGATTAATGCGCGTATGAGGCTATACTTAAAAATATATTATACATCTATCCCTGTAGCAATTTCACGTGGGTAGTGGAGACTATAGCCGCTGTTCGTTATTTCTACAGAGTTGTTTTGTGTAAAATTTACCTTAAATTCTTGGAGAAGACTTGGAGTAGTCTACGAACGTGAAAATCGTGGTTTTTCTCATCAGTAAACTTTGTCAAAGTTGTCGAAACGAATACCATTTTGAGCACTGACACAATTTCCGGGGGCTCGACCCTAGCATGGCATGGTGGTTGGTTGATGGTCTCGTATGTTAATGTCAGATTTCCAAACCCAACCTCATAACTAGGCGCCTACTTGCTGAAGTGTCTGTAACATTCGTGTCTCGGGTGTAAGGTTTGTGTTTCAAGGGACATGTGAATGTGGTTCAAATTGAATACCAAACTGCCAACAGTGGTTTGAAGAACTTGCGTATCAGCCCAGTGAGTAGGTTGGCTTAACACGTGCACGACTGCCCATCGTTCAATCAGAAATAAACGTGGGAATGTGAGGCGCGTGATATCGCAGACTGGCCAGTGCTGCCGGGGCGAGTGCATGTGTGCACTTTTCCTATCATTTTGTCCACATGTGTATCTCGTTTCACTCTCGTTCGATCTCACTCTGGGTTATGAAGACCCCAATTTTCAACACTTGATTTGCGCATGATTCACTTAAAGGCTAAACTGATGGATAAATAAAACAAACTTCACTGACACATGCTTCAGTGACACGATTTGATGAGATCGACTGTACATCTCTGGCAACATCTCCAATTCCAAAGCTATGCGAAGCTATGTCCTGTCGAAAACGAAACCAGGACAAGTTCAACGATTCCTAATTTTTATTTCGGAGAACACAGGCAGTATTTTAATCCAAAGAGAATTGTGCCTTGCTTACACGGGCAGTTAACATGGACGTTGCGCTTACCGTTTGTCCGCAGATTTGACCGTAACTGTGTTTGACTTGAAAAGTACGGAACAGGTTGCGCCTATAGGCTACTCAGGGAACACAATGGACTTGAAAATTAATGCAAACACCAAAGATTAGCAAAGCATATGGTGAACTTTGACGAATAAAACCAAAAATGGCATATTGCAACAACAACACATATGACACATATTGGCATCTTGAATAATCTTCTGGGATTGGAGCCACGGCATCATTATTTTATTTATTTTTTTTTTTTAATTAAGGGAGTAGATCATGATTATTTCCATGTAATTATGGGGCAATGACAATGTCATTTATGGAGTTCTTCAAAACAGGCTGAATTTCATACAAAAGTTGGCTAGACACCTCAAAATAGGATAAAAATAAAGCATCGATATCTGCCACAACAATTCAAACCATTTATGTGTATAGCTGTTCCAAAATGAGTGAGTGAGTGAATAGAATTTAACGTCACTTTCAACAATATTTCAGCTATATCACGACGAAGCAACTAAGCACCACCCAAAACCTAAAACATCGAGGACAGCGCACAAGACACAGACAGGCCGCTAATACATGGTGCAATAAAGACAAGTGATATTACAGTGCTAGACATCACATTGTTCCTGTTGCTTCTCAGCAAAATGCATTGAAGCAACAGGAACTTGAACCCATCCAACCACCCGCTCCAAAGTGAGTAGGACTGGAGCCTACTATGGAAAAAAATTTGGGCCTTTCAGATTCAATGGGTGGATAGCGAAGGGGTCTCCATGGACAGGAGATTATGCATGTGGTATTCTCATGAATAAATCCGTATTCACTTCCAACAAAAGGCTACCTTATCAATACCTTACGGTAGATATGAACCTCCAGGGATATTTCCCATCTCCACCCCCAATCCCCCCTCCCCCATTCGACATCAGGCCAAAAAGACCTTATCCAGTTTCCGTTTAAAAATTATTTTCAATCCATTCATTCTTGTTCTCAACTTATTTCGTCTCACCGACTTCACTGTCAACCCCTTGAAAATATGTAAATGAACTTTACACAAAAGCATCATGGCCACCATGGGATGCATGGCTCATCAGAGACAGGCACGGCGGAACAGGGGGGGGGGGGCCGGGGCGGCCATGGCCCCCCCAATATTTTCAGCCAAAAAAAAAACGACAAAAAAGAAAGTTAAGAAAAAAAAGCAGAGACAGATAAAAAAAACAATGATAAAGTGAAAAACCTATATCTGTATTGAATGCAGATTTTACTTTCCAATAAGCATGAGGAGCATCCTTGCTCCTTCCATCATCCCAATTAAGTCATGGTTCATCTGCCAAATCCAAGCCATGAAGGACAGCTTGTGCACCGCAACAAATATCAGTCACTTCAGTCGGAAATATGCGTGAGCTTCTGACCTCTCCGAACAAGCCCGTATTTGAACGAATTAAGCGCCAGGCAATGTCTCCATCAGGTTGCTTTCAGACCCTCTATCTGAACTTATGTGAGAAAGCTGTTTCAATCTTTATGGGATGCTGTTAATAATAACGAATTTCACGAGTTAAAAAATATTGTAGGCTATACTCATCTGAACAGCTAGAAACGTTTCGATCAAGCCATGATCAGGCGATGTAGAATCGGCCATACACAATTAGCTCACGAACATTTACTACAAAAAGAGCCAGTCCCAAGGTACATTCCATGCCACGAAGATCTGACAGCGAAGTATATTCTTATCGACTGTATAGATTTTAAGATTGTAAGAGATTCTTTTTACCGATCGACTACTTTGGAAGATCTTTTTGGTCGGGTGAGGGAGGACTGTATCTTAGGTTATTTGAGAGAAATCGGTTTGTTGCATAAGTTTTAATGTGTGTGTGTTTTAATGTGTCGGTTTACTAAGTTATTAATTTGAATACTTAGCATTTTGTCTGATTAATTCTCACTCTCTCTCTCTCTCTTGCTTTGAAGTCAGATTTTTATAGGCTATCCGAGAATTTTTTTCTTTTAAGAAACGCCCTCATGTTGTTTTCTCTCGAACTTCAAAGAATTTGTCTTTTGGCTTCTTCTCTACATAAACTGGGCATTCATCTAATTATACCGAGATCCCACAAAGGTAGTGTATTGCCCTAAAACAAAGCCTGTTCATTGGTTGATATTTTAAACGGACAGTTTCATTAATAACTGTACAGCCCTAATCTGTCTACAGGGTCTAGTACGGAGATAGGAGTATACAGAACTGCATTATGGAGGATGGCTCATAATTTGACCTGTGTTCGACTTCCAAGTAGAACACATCTGTGTTGGTGACATGATCAAAGCTTAATGAACCTTTCAATTTAAATGATATATATTTAATATTTAAATTATTTCTACTCCGAACATCCTCATTTTCTGGACGAGAAATATTTTTTTAAAAATGTTACGAGAAACAACAAAACAGGCAAAACAAATAGAGTTTATACATGTGAAGATTTCTTGTTTTATTACTCGGAAATACGCTAGAATGCGTCTCCGGCCATCTAAAACCCCTAGAGCTGCAGGGGCCTGGGCGGCCCCTGGACCCTCGCCTATTTGTGCTGTGATAGTGGCCTCCCCCAATCACCAATTGCTTCCGCCGTGCCTGAGAGAGATTGCCATTTTCAAAATCATATTCTTGATAAATGACACGGGTTATCAACCTAAAAATTCGACCAAAAAGGTCCATGTCCCCTGCCAGCTTGTCATAGCCTGACAAGTTATTACTTAAGTTATTATTATTAGAAATTATCGTGATCTACGCCCTTAAGGGTCGGTTAGAATTGTAGTGTGACATTGTTGTTTTTGTAAGAAATTGTATCACTTTTCAAAATTGAAAATAGTAAATCACATCAAGGTCAAACTTCGCAAACATGTAACTGAGTATTAGTAGATGAAATATTGATGCCAACCCGGTGTCAACTTCAATCTGTTTTTGAGAAATTTTCAAAAGTTTTGAAATCAAAGAAAAAAGCACTTCACAAATGTTTAACATTTTTATGCCCCCCCCCCCCCTCTCTAATTAGAGCATACGTTGAGGGGGGGCATATAGCGATCGCTTTGTCCATCTGTCTGTCCGGACGAATTTCTCTTCCGCGCAATATCTTGGTTAATATTTGATCGACAGGATTGAAACTTGCATGAAATGTAGCCAGTGCCTCGTAGTTGTGCAGTGTAAAGTTTTTCCGAGTTTCTTTTTTTACCTCCGTCGATCAGACGGAGGTCTAGGAGCGCAACGTGATTTCTCCCGCCAAATAATTGTCATATGGGGAACCCACGACTCGTGTGATTTCCAATAGGGATTGTCGAGTAACGTCATCTCGTCAGCCATTTGGCGACTATTTTTTGGACCGATTTTTCGAAATTCTAATTTTCCGATTTTTCTTTCATAAACTACCAAATAAAGTAGAGAATAACTACTTTTGCCCAATAAAATACTTTCTAGCACTTTTAGGCCAGAAAAATTCGAAGAAATGGACAGAACTGGCTGGAAAAAAAACGAATTTCTGAGATACCACACGGCCGCCTTTTGAATTTAGCCATGATCCTCTGCTCGGCCAAGTCCTAAAATGACTCCAATATGATAAGCTTTAAAGTCACGAAGTTCCCGCTTCCTCTGTTTTGTCGTTATGGAGCAGTACAGGAAAGTTCACTAGCCCGCCCTCCATGATTGTCAGACATCGTATCCTAAAATGTTCTAAAAAATAATTAAATTGAGATTACAATGCAATTTTGTAGGCTCGCTCCAAGATAAATATACTTCAGAACATTTTCGACTCTAGATCTGCTTGTCATTTGTGCCTGGACTGCAACAGTTGAATATTCGCTCACAGGGCGGGGAGAATTAAGACAACATTGAAATCTTCTCCAGGGTTTCACCGGCCTACGGATGATTAGCAGATGGCCCCTCAAGCCTATAAAAATTCCATTCTCAGTGCCTGTAACGGCCGCTAGATGGCGTGATCCGCAACTCACCAAAATGATGCGCAACTGCCCGCGCTGGTGCACTGAAGCGGAGGTTATTTTCTCATTGATTGACAAGTCCGATTGAAGATTTCTTTACATACAATTATAGACGACAGATTTCCCTAGAATATAAGACCAGCAGTCGCTCTCACCTCCTAAAAGAACAAGCGCTAGCAGTCTGGATGTGAAAAGTGATTCGGAACTCCCCCAAACACTGTACCTTAGTAAAAATAAGAGGTCAGAGTTTTAATTTTCTAAGTAGAAGAGATAAATTCACTCTAGGAATATTTTTTTGAAGAAAATGTGTAATTAATAAAGCACTTTCACCGTAAGATTTAAAAAGCGCACTCGTGATTCCATCACGATTTTTTGTCGATTACGTCACGGACTAGATTTAACCCCTGGGATGATCCAGTCGCGTTTTTCTCACGATGAAAAAAATCTTATCATCCTTGGGTACTGTATGTTAGTAAGAGATGTCATATAAGAATAGTCAGATTGAAACAGAGCAGCAAAAAAATAGACAAGCAACACTAGTCAAGAGTCATGTCCGTTTCAGGTGATTCCGTCACGAACATTTCGAAGCATGATTTACTAAATGCTGGATCATCTGTAGATTTTTCATGGATCCGTAAACAGATGTCATATAGAATAGCAAACTAAACTTGAAACTACATGGGTATGACCACGGAACTTCCGAGTACATGACTTTGAATAAAGAAAAAGTCTTCCGAACGGTGATTCCGTCACGGTGGAATTCATGATCTGTGAATCCGATCAACAACCTAGCCAGACAATCTGTCAAAAATTATCCGTCGTCTGGGTAAGGTTGAAGGGTAATCGGAAGCTCGGACTGTGATACAGGCAAAAACAGTTGCTGTTGTAGTCTAGAAAAATAACTGGCATGCACTCTATGGAGAAGGGCCTCGTGAGGCACAAAGTGCAATTTTGTTGTTGTTGTTTATCTGCAAATCCGCTCATCTCGATGGGTATCTTTCACTGGTTCTCACAGTTGCCTGGCCTGTGTTATATTCGGTGGTCGAAGTCTACGTATAGTTTTTTTCAATAAATTATGGAAATTAATACAAACATATATACAGATATTTTTTTAAATAGATTTTTTTATAAGTGTATTTCTCTTTCATCTTAGGCTCAATTAAAGTCATTCTCTAAAATGTGAAGCCGAGTTAATACAGTATTTAATTATCTACCAAACCCTGTGCTCTATGACATAGAATAAAAGAGAAGTTGGGAATAGAACCGCTCAACACAGTCATTTCTAAACATCAAGTTGTACATAAGTATTTTTACTTACTCTGTACAAGCTGAGGGCATTTTTGTGGCTTTTGAAAATTTTGAGATTTTTGCGTGTCTGTCCATATTTAACTAAGCGACGTCCAAGCGAGCTAATGTACGCGCGTTATATTCATATCAAATATGTTGCGGCTTGTGTTCAATGAGGCTTGGAATGTTTATACAATTAATTTTCTTCTCACTGTTACACAATGAAATTAAGTTTCAAATCATTTGATTCATCTCTTCGATGTAGATTGTTATGTTTCATTCGAGGAAATAATTTTAAAAGATACATATGACATTTTCTAACTTTACGGCTGGAGTTGTATCACAAAGAGCAAACGGCGTAAACATGCTTTCCCATCTCACCCACGCTCATATGGGTATCGATCGTTCCTATTCGAGGACACACTAACTGATGACCTAGTTCAGAGCCAGTGATTTGCTCGCCCTCCACCCCATTGGATATCAGTTGATTCCTAAGGAAATAAACATTACACATGTAATGACCACCTGCCGAGTGATACATGTGTGAATCGGTCAGACATTTCCAAGGATGCCAAATTCTAACTTAAAACAACCATGCCGGATTTCATTGCTTCACTGAGAATAATTGGATCTAACTTTTACAAAGCCTGCAGCTCCCAATAGCTCCTGGATGTAGAACACATAAATGAAGGGACCTAGTTTATCGGTGCTATGGCAAAAATATCATGTAGAATGGGATTGTGTGGATAATATCCTTGGAAGTTGAAGTCCTGCTGCATGCTTCACAAACATAATCAAAAGTGAAAATGATCTCCCTTGACCAGGTAAGGACTTGAATGTGTGTCTAAAATGATTTAGCTTCTAGAAACAGACTTCATTTCAAATTTTAATTCCAATTCTGCTACATGTACATGTATAAAATACATACAGAATGAACTGCATACATAATAACACAAAGAACAGGTATATGTATCTCATTACATTCTTATTCAAAGATCAATACCTGGGTAATATTACAACAATATGTTACCATGATTCAGTCATAATATTACCTGTAATATATTGATGTCGACAAGGAATAAACATAATTATTTGATAGTATTACTAATTGTATGTTGTTTATGATTAACATGAACTTTTTATTTGCTGCGTGGAATTCAGTCATTTGTTCCATAGGGGCAATATTCTCATCAGTCATCACCATTCAATGTGAATGTGATACATGTACAAGTCCATGGTCATTGATACAGTAAGGTGAAGGCGAAGGTGACCTGTAACACCAGTATACAAAATTATACCGAGCGCATTGAATCCTCATCATATGATGTTGAGACAGATCAGAACGAAGTGTCGGTAAAATCAGGTGTGTTTTGAAGAGCATTCTCTCATCAATGATGATGCTATACTGTACACATACAAAATATGAAGTGTTGATGTGTTGGGCCTATAGCACAAAATCACAAGCAAGTTGGTACAACAACTAGGCACACGGTGTCTCATTTCTGCCGCTAACGTGTCGATTTGGGTGAGGGGATCCTCTCAGGGGGAGGTGGGGGTGGGATGGGGCCTAATGTCTCAAGCACTTTTCCAGGTTCTCCATCAATATACTCTATTCCATACTCCAATATTTCAAGCACGTCAAATCAAACAAAAATTATTTGCTGGGAATGTGACTTTCACATCCCTGTCTGGACATGCTAGTGAGGAACCCTCAATCCCAGATTAATTACCATTGATGAAGCTAACGTCCAACAAATGCAAAATTGAGCTTGGCATCCGGCCGTATGTTATTCAGTGATGTATTACGCTACGGACCCTGTTGCCTCGACGGAGGTCTTTGCGCTCATCCAGCGCTTGTTTTTTAAAGAGCTGTGGCCCTTTATTCCTGAAATCTCCGTAAATTGGGACTTGTCCGAGCTGGATCTTGGTTAATATTGTATGGACAATTATGAAGTTTGCATGATATGTGGCCAGTGCTTTGTAGTTGTGCAGCATGAAGTTTCTCCGTGTTTCACGTATATTTCAAGAGTTATGGCCCTTTTGTTCTTGAAATGTTTGTTAATTGGGACTTGTTTGGGCTGGATCTCGGTTAATATTATATGGACATTTATGAAATTTGCATGATAACTACCCAATAGTTATGCAGCATGAAGTTTCTCTGCATTTCGGTTATATTTTCAAGAGTTATGACCCTTGGTTCCTCAAACCTGACTGACTGGGAAATATATTTGTCCACGTTGGATCTCTGTTAATACAGAACAGAACAATGACCGGGCAGTGTTGGACTAAAGCGGAATGGTGGGCATACAATTAAGCAATCAGAGGTTATTTCCTGCGTGTATTATTCAAATATTGACCGGTTAATTGCACCAGGGCAACCCAAATTAAGTGTTAAGTTTGACGTTCCTGTGTTTTATTTCCGAGATACTGGATCTTTTTTAGCATGACACCAACCCGTGTCTGCAGCAACGACGTTGTAATGCATGCAGTGGACCCTTAAATGTATGAAAAAATATCATATTGCAGCGCCGTACAACCAGTCTTGGCCGAAAATTGGGCCACCTCCAAGATTCAAGATCAGCGTGTACTCGCCAGTGCAATACAGCCAAGTCAGCAGGTTGATGTATTTGAATAAAATACCCAGAATAATAGATCCCTTTATAAGCCCATGGGCCTAGTTTCTTGATCGTTTAATTATCATGTGTTAAATGAACATGCGTGCATGGAGCACATTACAGAGTTCTCGCCAGTTAATACATTCTTAAATGGATACATCCAGTCGCCTTGTCTGACAGCGCATACGATGCCCAAACTCATTTTCAAACGGTAATTTTTCGTATAAAGAAATAGTTTTCATTATTCACCAGCCCATAGAGTGAATAATGTAATTTAATATTTTGGAAAAAAATATTTTTTCGAAGGTTTGAAGCCTGTTCGGGATATCGTAACCTTAAGTAGATTGTTTAGTGGTGAACATAGAGGTTGCCGGTTGTGATACAACTACAACACGAGTTCTCATTTTTTGGGGGGTCCGATATGTAGTCTTTCACGTTGAAAATACATAATAACCGTACTTATGTTTTCACGGTTCGTGAGTTCGGAGATTAATTTCATCATTGGCAATATTAAATTTATTATCACAGAAGGTATCCAATTTCTTATATAGCTTCTTATCACCTATAGAGATTGAAGGGTTATTGGTTCGGAGGTGTACTCTGTAAATTCCTTTGTGTGTTGGATTCAAAATGGCATTTATTATTCACGGTTTGCGAGTTCTTTGTGCCAACACAGGGTTGTTCAAATCTCCTTAACGTGTATATCTTGTGTCGATTCGACAGGTTCTGTGGTGCTTGTGCTAAACTGAAGTAACACATTGCTTGCCAACAAGCACATACACAATGGTGTTTTCTATGTTGGCAGGCCGCGCTATTTTATGTCAAATGTCCGATGTTCAAATTGCTGATTTGACCAAGGAAAATGACATGTATGGCTTAAGTTAGTGTTGTCAAACTTGTTATATGAAGTATATTATTCAACCAAATAACAACCTTCTGTAAATATATATCTCTCTTTCCATCACATGCAAATGTTCAATTTTTCTCGAAAGATTATTTTGGCAAGGCTTTGGTGTAAGACCTCCCATTGAAAAGGTAATATCCTGGACAAAAGACTGACAATACAACTTGCAGCATGCAGATCCTTTGTCAATTATATTTCGTGAGTCTTACACCAAATCGTTGCCATTATTTTTATCAATTTTGGATTGTTACGCCTTTGGATATACTAGTAGACGCCTTCACACATTTGTTCGAATTCGAGAGGTTGTGTGGGCAGATCACATTCCGACCCAAGATCAATATTCTTGGGCGGGAATGAATTCCCCTAAATTGTCGACCCAATCTGTTGTGGTCACAGCGACCAAATAGTTCTGGTGTACTGCAGATACTATAAGTTCCGATACCACCAGTAGAGTAGTTCTAGGATAGACCTGTTTATGAACAAACCAATATCACTAAATGTTTTTTTTCAATTGTACATACATAGCGATTTTTTCCGGAACAGCAGTATTATTCTGAGTGCTCTTATATGCTCTCCTGAGTGTTCGCTGATGTTCCATGTTAGACTTCCAACATCCATTTGCTCATGTCGCCTAGGTAATAGTTATACAGCTTTTCATTCGGGACTGCCTAGCGGAAATCTGCGAAGGGGACCGATTGACTATCTGCCACCGGAGATCCCCGATGGTATTCGCCAACTTGTTGACTGTCTCGGAATAATGCCAAATTAATTGCCTGGTTGATATCAATTGTGTGGCGTATTATTATGGTTACTATTCTTTTATATATTATAGCTACAAAGTAACTTACACTCCGACAAAGAGAGGTGGAGATTTCGGCCTACCACAAGGAGCTTCACTAGCCATACCTTCGGGGATTTTCGGGAAAAAAGATACAATCACGTGTCATGTCGCCAGCCCATCCGAAAGATGGCGGAACTCCCCGAAGTTACCACCAAACGAGCATCTGATCAGTGAGATATATACTCTGACTTCATCGACCCATCTGCTCAAGAAACCAGTCATTCTACAGATGCCGTTTTATGACTGCGAGCTTGAATTCAACGAGCTGAATGTTAAAGGGAAATGGGAAGACGAGACGGACTGGGTCGACGTGGGCTTCCTCAAAAAGGTGAGTGAGGCTTAAACCGCATCACGGTGGAAAACCGCGATATTTTGTTTTAACTCCAGTTGGGAAGGACAGAGACTCCAAGCATTGGAAAATATAGTATGCTTAGATGCTTGTTAGATTAACAAGATCGGAAAGATCCTTTATATATTGACTTTTCTTCATCTTTATTGAGTATGCCTTGTTGTAACCATTACATTGTCAGATCTGTCCCTCAGTGTTACACTGCGGTATCAGGGACTAGTGTTGCATGTATAGCCCTACTCTTACGTCACAACAAGAGTCAGAAATATGTGCCCACCACCATCCAATGTGGTAATTGCGACATCAATAGAAAACATGCGACACTGAGGGTTGAGCCCGCACCTCTCATTCTCATAACTGCCAACAAGGGATGGGCAGCGAAGAGCTGGGTTCAGCGGTATCAGTATGGGAAATATGCATACATAGATGAACTTAACCGGACTGAGAAGTGTGTAGGGGAGGGGGAGGAGACTAATTTGGATCCATATTGGTTGTACATTAGCCCACGTAGTACCCGACCCCTTCCTAATACTTTAGGACACCATCCCCTTTCTCCAACATCTTGAATGAACAGTCCCTTACAGACGTTCGTATTTTCTTCATTTCTGCTCGTACATGTTTATGTCATTATACCGTAACACGCGTCAGATCCGACATTCAATATTCAGCCGTCGTCCATAAAAGAATTTCCGAGTCAATAATCGAAAGACCTGTTCGTATGATAACTAGCACCAATTCCAGATGAGTATGAAATAAAAATAATAACAACACAAGATGGTTTCCTACAAGAGAGCAGTACCATATTGTTAATCCGATACTCTATGTACATTTGTGTTCATTCTGATAGGAAGAGACCAAGAAAGCCAAAGCTCTTGTTGAGTTAGAACTGGACAGGATGGGGACATTCGTAGTAACAATAGCACCGAAGAAGGAGCCCTTCGACATCACGTCACAAGGTTGTCTTTACAACGCCAGAATCAGTCGATACATAAGTGTTCGTTTCCCGAAGAAAGCTGTAGATTCCGACATGCCCGGCTATATTCAGGTAAGTAACGCTGTCAGATGATTCTCTTAAAGGTTGTTACCCACCCGAGGGAACTTTCACACGCCTGCTGACAAATGTCGTTTTATCGTGAGAACCATGAAAAATGATCAATACACATAAATATATTACTGGAAATCTTATTTTCCTTGGATTACTAATATTTGAATATACTGGTTGTGAGATCGAGGTTTTAAGTTGTCTTTCATCAAATGAGCCTCATTTTCAAACGTCTATTTTGCCATCAAATTGTTAACTTTGCCGAATAGAACAACCCTTCGGCAAAGTATCTGTGCCTCATTTTCTCAAGATTTGACCCAGATCTTTTTTCTGTGGAATTATCTGCGTTATTGTTCTTTCAATTGAACAAAATTGGATAAAATGCCATGGTTACTCTTTGAACATTAATATCTCAGCAACCTTCATTAGACCATACCAGATTTCGAACCCCTGTAAAAAAAACTTTTCCAGAAATAAACGGTTTTACTTATAAAACTGGTAATCGAATTAAAGCGATGAACAAATTAGGGGCTATTAACTAATAGTGAAAACCCCTCCGCATTGGTTGTGTGAGACAAGTGTGAATTGCCAGCTTGGATGTGTGTCGTCTGCTCTATCAGTCAAAATATTTGGCACTCATAATAAGATTTTGAAAGCTAAAATTGCACGTAAGCATACGCTCGCAACCGTAAACGATCTCTTCCGACTGATCGCAATAATCAAACTAGTTTGATATGACCGACTCCGGCTGGCTAGCAATGAAGTCGCAAGTGGGAGGTCGCCGCACAGAATTGCTTGCGATTTTGCAAGATGATCGTTTGCAAAATCGCAACAGTCTGCGTGTGCATTCTGTGAAGAATAGGCTGGAAATACTTTTGGATATCAATCTGTTCGTAGTGGAATTCCTACTGGAGAACCGGTTTGATTACGTTGTTTTCCTTTCATTTAATGTACGAGATTTAATGTCATGAATCAATATTTGAATTTGATGGAGTTTTCGTTTTTATCAGATTAACCAAATACCGACAGAGAAAATTGCCCTAGCCAAGGAGCAGTGTCCCTTTCAGTGTGGCGATCTCGAGAAAGTCTCAGAGTTTATCGACATCACAATGGAATCACCTCGTAATTTCCGGCGTGCGGCTACCATTAAGCTACCCTTACCACGGGGAGTGGACAGTGAGATGGACGATACGTCTGACATAGCTGTTCTACAGAAGAATGGGGATTCCTGGGAAACTATAGATACAAACTACAGGTTCACCAAAACGACGGTCACATTTGACGTCAAACGCCTTTCCAGGTATGCCGGAATTACACAACACATTCCATATATTCAGCAAAATGCTCATTAAATTGAGAGAAAATACTATTCTTTTCGAAACGTACCAATCTTTTCTAATTCAGTTGTCTCACGGAGTTAACTCATTGAGCGAACCAACAGCAGTCTGCAGCAATAACTGCAATTCGAGTTTTAAGTGCAATCTATCCTCTCCATGCAGTTTTACACCCCTGTGCATGTGATATTATTCTCCGCTTTTTGTTTTTTAGTCTGGCGAAGAATTTTAACTTTTAATTTTAACTAGCTTCTTAAATCTTTAATTTCATTTAATTTAATGCTTTATCAATGTTTTATTATACCATTACATCTATTTCTAATTGTTTGTAACAGTCGGCATAAATAGTTCTACGAACTAATGTTTTATCATTCGCATCTACCGAACTCTAAATAAAATTTTGATTTGATTTGATTTAATTCTGTATTAGTTTCAGCAAAAAAAAACGCATTTTATATAATAGATACGTTATCAATGGTTTCTCAGGTTCTTCCTATGTATTTTCCCTCCAGGTTCTGTGTAGCGCAAGCCAAGCCAGACCGTAAACCGAAAATGAAAGAAGCCATTGCAGTTCTTGAAGGAAGGACCGACAAACTTAAAGGAGAAATTTTATTATTTTTGTCGCGAGAAGAGAAATCCTGGGTTTTAATCGTTGAATGCGTTTCAGAAGATCAAGTTGAGCAGCGAATTGGACTAAGAAAGGAGAAAGGCTTCAAGATAATACATAAGGAAGAGATCTCGAAGCCCGAACCAGAAGTGATCAGGTTTTCACGACGTGCTCCTATAAAACCGACAAAACAGACAAAACCGAAAGAACCCGAACCAATGATAATGAACGATGGCATGGAATGGAAAATTCAACTGAAAGACGATCTACGATTCGGGGTGGACAGTGACATGGCTGAAAATGCCAACGTTGTTTATTACGAAAATTTACCAGAATCTTACAGACGGTTTGCAATAGAACCCAAAACAAACGACGAAAAAACGCTGACGGGGTTTCTTTCTGTAACGCCAGTAGGAGAAGTGGCTAAAGAGAATAGTTCATTTATGTTCAAGGTTGAAATGACAGAAGAAGACGTGAAAGAATACTTCAAACCAGAGTACGTACCTCCTGAACCAATCCGCCAAACACCGGAGCCCATGGAAATCCCGGCCGTAGAAGAGGTGAAGGTGCAAAGATCAAACGAACCGGTGGTGCCCAAGTTCAAACCACTGCCACAAGACGTCATGGATAGGTTGACAAGGAGCAATAAGCAACCTGTTATACGTAAGTCTGGTGTATATGATCAGTTTGGTTGAAAATGCAATAGAATACCCCACGATTTTGATGCAGAAACACGATGGGAATGAGCCTGAAAGTTAAAGTTCAGTCCTCCCCGAGTTAACATAACGAACGAGAATTTTACTCAAAGATTAACAGCCTAATAAATTCTCGCCGCGTACCTCCACATAGCATTGAACAGTTCCATATACGTTGACGCAACTTCTGATGTAGTAAAATCAACGCCACGTCACAAATATTGCCATGTGCGGGTATCCATTCAAATTACACATTTACATCTGTTAGTGATACTTGACAATTAGCAACAAGATTCAATAAAGTAAAACTGCGTTCATGTGAAATTACGTTTTCATAAAGTCAGCCAAAGAGTCAATGGCTATATATGCAGCAAGCGTTATAGTATTACCATAAACAATATCCGTCTCCATAGGCGAGGTACACTAGAGGCTTTCACAGTCTTACCACTGGTCTGCTATTTAAAAGCCATCAGTTAATACACTTATATTAATGCCATTTACCTAATAATAATACTATCCAATCATTGTCACGGTAACACTTCCTCGGTGGAGAAAACTGAACAAGACTTAAACAGTGCCACGTAGCAAATCAGTGGCCTTGAATTTCACTTCCTTAAGCTGTTAAGGTGCGATTTGTAGCAACAACTTGTAGCATACAACCGAGTTGCATCGTGAGAAGACGCATACAATTTTAGTCTAGTGAAATAGTCGTACGAAATACAACCGGTCTCATTTCATGCGATTGGTTGCATGCTACAAGTGAGGGGATTCCCCGCCGAATCCTTATTACAAATCGCATCGTGAGAAGGGGCCTTTAGTCATCACTCTTCTGACCCAGCTGTCCAATCAGTATTAAGAACTGGCACTCTCGGTTCACCCAGTGCCTCTATGGCGCATGTCTCCCATTAACCTGTGTTAATTTGATTGTTATGCGTATTTACTTTATTATTT
This sequence comes from Hanleya hanleyi, assembly GCA_036873755.1. Classification (NCBI taxonomy): domain Eukaryota; kingdom Metazoa; phylum Mollusca; class Polyplacophora; order Lepidopleurida; family Hanleyidae; genus Hanleya; species Hanleya hanleyi. The sequence goes on from JAVTVY010031698.1 coordinate 69,176, forward strand.
TACTTTTTTTGACAGTGGAGAAAGAATCCCGAGTGCTGACCGGTAAAAGTCTGATGGCCCTGGCTAAGGTGGTTCAGGAGGGTCTGACCCTGGCAGTTCACCTCGACCTGCCCGATAGTACCATCACAGGAATCGGCTTCGACGCCCTCTCTAACGGCCAAGGCATGATTGATGTTACCTACAAAATACTCCTCTACTGGAAACGAACACTCAAAGACAAAAAAGACAAGGCAGTTGAACAGCTCTGTCTGGCATTACGGGATATGGGTCGACAAGGTGCAGCAATGGTTGTTCTAGAAAGACACCGGGACAACAAGGAACTAAATTCTGAGTGCTTTCATATTGTGTCACTCTAATGGTGGATGTGATCGTGACACCCTCATCCTCGGACTAGATTGTCTCGTCATATTTTCTTGATGCTATCAATTAATATCATAATTGTGTCGTACGAATGTGTCTCAAAGCAATAAAGCATACCGACAAGGGAGATGGTATGAGAGTTCATGGGAGAATTCCCAAAGTTACGTTGGAAGCTTGAAAGTGCCTTTAGTGTTATTTCAGAATGCAATAGAGGAAGGCAATAATGATTCCATGTGATATTACGTGCTTTACTGAAATGGACTGACCTTTATACATGGGTGATACAGCTATCAGTATTGAGGTTGAATCTCTGTTGTTTGAATTTGTGCCTCTTCTTGACTCTTCGAAATTGTACCAAAAAATAGGTCAAACTGCTGAACGTTCTTTAGATAAATTCTATTGTAAACTGAAATAAACGGTTTGAAAAAACAGTTTTTTTCTTCTTTATTAATCTCCAACAGTCCCAAAGTAGTCAGTGTTCCACGAAGCAAAGCAAGGAGAATGGGTAAAATGAAAAACGAACATTGGAATCCAAGATCATCTCAGTATCTCGCCTAGTAGCATTTGCTAGATCCTCTGTTAAAAGAAAGATTTTAATCAACGTCACAATTACAAGCGTCTGGTCCGTCATTCATAATTTAGCCGTCGTCCATTAAAGAATATCCGCGTCCATGGAAGACCTATTCCATATTCCATATAACAGCATTAGCGCCAAATTCAAAACGACAATCATAGTATACATAAACATAGGCTAGTTTCCTGCAAGAGAGATGCGGTCAACAGTTTTCCATGATGCCGGCAAGACATTATGATGTTCCAAAGATAACAAATCCGTATCGCTGATCAGTATTAGGATGTTAACCAGAAGACTATACTGTGAGGACATGTGGCTCTTTCAGTATGTCAGCACCTCTTCCCACTTCCCTTATATGCGTTGTAATTTTTACCTGTATATGGCAAGATTCTGCTGGAGGACGTTTCGTCCCCGAGGCCCGCCCCCTGTACAGACCCTTTGGTCTTTGATATATGTTGGCATTGTGGAAAGTTGATGCTGGGTCGACATCGGGCTTTACAGACTAGTGTTTTGTGTTAAATGCCGTCATTTTCATCTGACGACGATACAGCTCACCAATTACCAATGTACAAGTTGTCCCAGCGACACAGCTCACCAATTACCAATATTCGAGTTGTCAGAGCATTTCCATCATAGCTCTCTAGATTTGTATCTAATACCGCTTATGCCGGTGCTAGGGGCCGTGTGGTCATGTCATCCAAGTTGCCACATGAACAGGTACAATAAAAGCGTACCTGACATACAACACATCTCACGAATCGTTAGATTCTGGTATGTGCTTTAGGATAAGTTAACCAGAAGACTATACTGTAAGGTCATGTGGCTCTGTCAGTATGTCGGCACCTCTTCCCACTTCCCTTATATGCGTTATAATTCTTAATTCATATGATATTCGTTATAAAGTCATCTAAAGAATGATATATCTCAGTCACGCTTTGATTGTGACTGTTCATATGAACACCATGAGGATCTTGAAGTACATGGGTTCATACAGCCCCTAGCCCCAGGTTAAGCGGAATTAGACACAAGTTACGAAACGTAACGCCATAGATCTTGCACGCTACGCTCGTATTTTGCTGTCAATAAACATTATTGCATAAACTAACAGGGCTATACCATCAAGCGCCTCCACTCTTAAGTTTCTCAAATTTGGCGACACATACCTCATGCTGATATCAAAATACGAGCGTAGCGTGCAAGATCTACGGCGTTACCTTTAGTAACTTGTGTCTAATTCCGCTCAACCCGGGGCTAGGGGCCGAATGAAGCCATGTATTTTTTATTCACAATCAAAGCGTGACGGAGATACATCGTACTCTGGATAACGAGTTTACAACGAAAATCATATGGATTAAGGATGCTGATCAGCGATACGGATTTGATATTTTTGCAAAATCATGATATCTTGCCGGCATCATTGAAAACTTCTTAGACCGCTTCTCTCTTGCAGGAAGCTACCCTAGTTTTATGTATACTATTTTTTATTCTTTTAATTTGGTGCTAATGCAATTATATGAATTAGGTCTTTGGATTATGGACGCGGAAATTCTTTATTGGACGACGGCTGATTATTGAATAATAGACTAGACGTTTGTATCTTACTTATTCCTTATCAGATAACTGGTCACAGTTTTGAAAAGGGCCTTCTAAAATGAACCCCTCTCCGGATACTCTCATCGTGGAAGGATTTGCATGTTACTTATATACTAGTAGATCCTGCTAAATATGTTACCAGTTGATATGGTAACAACATTCCTGTGCCAATTGCTAAAACTAAGCGACAAAGTAATATCCAATGACCTGTAAACATAATCGAAAGTAAAAGAATCCGAACCCGATGTAATTTAGAAAAGACATGCCACATTCTGTCTACCTAATTATCTCTAATCCACTGTCTAACATCACCATATGCCTTTTGCATCACAAATATGTACCAAACACAAAGATAATTGATGTGCAATATATCGGCAAGCAGTAAAAATATTTTGACGAATTAAATTTAAAAAACATAAAATAAAATATATTTTAACCACATCTCTCTCCGTGAATTTTTAAATTTCCACTTGGGTTCCCATTTAAGGAGTTTTTTTTAACAGAATTCTCATATACCTGGGTTCATGTCTGTGAATTAACTTAGCATTGCCATATTGTTGATGACCATACTTCTTTTGCAACTATAGAGTAGTAGTACACGCCAGCAATGTATTCTCCTTGCACCATCAAAGTTTTGGACTAAAACAGTGGCTTGCGAATACAGGCCAGACTTATTGTTGCCCGTTTTTGCTGGAAAAAAGTTTTCCCTCAAACTAAATTTTGAAACACTGGCTTGCGAGAACAGGATAAACATTTATTGTCGAGTTTTCTTTCGGACTAAATTATTGAGAGGTCAGGCCAAATGAATCCAACATTCGCGCGAGAGAATGGGCCAGACATTTATTGTCCATGGGCTAAGAGATTCCCTACGGACTAAGACACTGGCTTGAGAGTATAGGCCAGAACATAATTGCTAAGGTGAAGGTATCATTCGCAGTATAACATTATCCATCATACACTGGCCCCTGGCTAAGGGAGACATTCAGACAGTCTAAAAAGTAAACTGCTGTAAATCATGAACCTTAAAGGTTTTGGGAACAAGGGGCATGGAGGGTCTACCAAATTTATCTCCATTGAGGTTGTTGTGATAACTGCAGTGGATTTCCCTGGCTTACATCTGTCTACACAGCAGGCGTACAATCTGAGATCTAACATACCTGTATTCACCCTAGCTGGAGTAACTGATCTGTGTTGGGAGAACTGGTCTGTTTTACATCGTTTCGTAAGATGGTCTTAAGGAGGGGTAACCCTTTGGTCAAATTTCTCAACAAAATCAAAAAGACATATTTCACGAAATGTAGATGAATACTGCCAAAGTGAAATTTTAGGTTGTTTTCCAAAATGTATTACACATTGATCAAGGGCACATTTTCAGCACAACAAAATACCGACACTGCCTGGCACAAATCTCTCTGAGTTTGCCCCCGATAAAATCTGGCTTAGCAGACAACATATTTTGAACCTGAAAACAGCAAATCTAAAATATATAACAACTGAGCACAAAACAAAAGATTAAGACATACGTGAGTTGAACATAATACATACGAAACAATAAATATATATATAAAGCTCAAAAATCACGAACACTATAAAGAATAAGCTTTAGAACTATTTCTTGTGGAGCAAGTAGGCCTAATTTGTTTTGCACATGAGTAATGGTCAACATAGATACATAAAAAAACTTGGAAATTCATTTGAGAATAAAAAATACTGATAATGATACGGTAGAAACAACTTGCTATCTTGCCCGCATCATTAAAACCAGTTGACCGCTTCTATCTCACAAGAAACTGGCGTATATTAATTTCGATTATGGAAGCGAAAGTGAACGACCGCTAATGAATGTATAGCATAAGACGCTTTATTGATATTTGCAGTCTCTGCATGGTGATACAGAAATGTACCCGGACTATTGTAATACAGATATGTACCCAGACTTCACCTTGACAGTCGTGACCATAAGAATACGTATTTTTGTTTTATCAGACTAATTTGTAATGGGACATTTTAGTGTGTATTTCTGATTTTTTTTTACTTTTATGTACCGGTATACATTTTTGATAAGTCGTTTTATGGCCCAAAAAAAAACAAGAACAAAACAATGAATAAAATAACCCCCTCCCCCGCTCTTTGTATATACTAGAAGAAATTGAACACGGACGTCCTTCAGATTGAACGGACACCTTTTTTTTGTAGCAGAAATCCAAGGTACGAACCAAATTTCGCAAAAAGACATCTCTCATGGTCGGGGGTTTATATTTTCATGCCATAAAAAAAATAAAAAAATATAATAACAAGCGTTCTGAGAACCCCAACATCTCACCTTGCGGGGTCATCCGCCGAAGCTGCAGCAGTATTGAAAGCATACATGTAGAGCAAACAATAACGTCTGGAATAGATGATGTGGTACAGACAATAATGTCTGGAATAGATTATCTGGTACAGACATCAGTTCCATGTGGCATTACTGGCAGATAGGTCAATCCCGTGTAGGATGGATAGGTCCATGCCGTGGGATTACTGCTGCATAGGGCAGTCCAGTGTGAGATTACTGCTGGATAGGTCAGTCCTATGCGAGATTACTGCTGGATAGGCCAGTCCTGTGTAAGATTACTGCTGGATGGGCCAGTCCCGTGTGTTATTACTGCTGGATAGACCAGTCCCATGTGGGATTACTGCTGGATAGTCCAGTCCCAAGAGGTATTAATGTTGGATAGGCGAATCTCGTATGGGATTACTGATGGACAGTTCAGTCCTGTGTGGGATTACTGCTGCATAGGTAGTCCAGTTTGGGATTACTGCTGCATACGACAATCCCGTGTGGGATTACTGCTGGGGAGGCCAGTCCCGTGTGGGATTACTGCTGGATAGGCTAACCCTGTGTGGGATTACAGCGGGATAGGTCAGTCCCATGTAGGATTATGGCTGGATAGGTCAGTGCCGTGTGGGATTACTGCTGCATATTGCAGTCCAGTGCGAGATTACTTCTGGATATAGGTCAGTCCCGTTTGAGATTACTGCTGGATAGGCCAGTCCCGTGTGGGATTACTGCTGGATAGGCCAGTCCCATATGGGATTACTGCTGGACAGGTCAGTCCCGTGTGGCATTACTGCTGGATAGGCCAGTGCCATTTGGAATTGCTGCTGGATAGGTCAGTCCCGTGTGGGATAACTGCTGGATAGGTCTGACCTAGGAAAACATGAAACATATACACAAAGTTTTATAATCATTCCATGAAAGGTTCAGCAAACTTTCCATGTAGATCTGGACATTTATCTGGATAATTAGGACAAAAATTCATACTTAATGTCATATTTCTTAAATAGCACATCCTCGAATCACATTGAACTTGGGTAGCAAGTGTCCAGTTCATCTAATGAAAGCTGACAGCTTCAGCAAACTTTCCATGTACAGGTGTACATGTATGCACATTATCATTGGCAGATTACTAAGACAAAACCCTCAAAATTTGAACAAATTTAATATTTCATCTCCTAAATAGCACAGGGACATCCTCTAATCATATATGAAATATGTGTACAAAGTTTCATAATCATCCAATGAAACCTGACAAATTCAGACAAGTTTTCAGTACATTTTTGTCTAAAAAAAACTTTATAATTGGCAAATTACTAAGTCCAAAACCTGATATTTGGGTACAAATTAATATTTCATCTCATAAATAGCAGACGCGCATACTCCAATCATTAGAAACATGTGTACCAAGTTTCATAATCATCCACTAACTTTCTATGTACATTTTTCAAAAGTGAAAGGCACGGGCACAGGGATTTATAAATCTCTTATCTTAAAAATGTTCCTAGAGACAAGTTTCGCATTAAGTTCAAATAGAGCCGCTATAGATTAGCTTATGCCATGTAGAATTTCACGTGATGATGATCACGATATTGGATGAAGTTTACCCCTTACCAATAAATCGCGTAATTCGTATTCCTCCTTGAGTACACGGACCGCATCAACATTCCTACGGCTATTTCGGAGAACGAAGGGAATAAATTCTTTGTTAGCAACTTCATACCAAAGGGTTGCCGTGTTTGAAGCGTTTTGATCCAAAAGGATTCACGAAGTGCGCGGTGATTGTCAGTTTCTTCCTGTGTTGGAAATGTTGGAATTCTTTCTATTGGCATAATTTGAAAATCGTGCTGAAATGAATGTTCCGGTAGATTAAAATGCTCATTGACCGGGCCTTTATTGTCTAATCTGATGTCTGTTGGCACGATATCGAAGTTTAGTCTTAGTTTCGCCCACATACTGTTTCAGGCATTTTCGGCACGTAATTAAATAAATTACATTCTCCGTGTAACAGTTTAGTTGATCCTTAAGCTTGTATTCATTTTTGGTCTGTTCGCTTTTGAAAGTGGATTTTGTGTAGCAATTATTTCGTCTAGTTTACACTGAAGTTTTAGACATTTGGAGCTCTTACCATTGCCATGATTAGGACGTTTATGTTTTATCCTTACAGGTTCTGACTCACGAACGTCGTTTATCTGGCAGTTTGTGATTTGGCGAAGTATCTCAGATTTAATATGCCGTAAGAACCGGGCGGAATAGCCTCTAGGTTTCAATGCTCGAAACAGGATCGCACATGAGTGGTGAAAATAACGCATACCGCTCGAATTTCTATGGAATCGAATGATTTGAGATTTGACTATGCCCTTAAATATATGGGTCGGGTGAAAAGATTTGGCATGTAGCAGTTCGTGGGTATCAGTTGGTTTGAAAAAGACCTTGTAATCTAAATATCCAGTGTTCTGGAAACCAGGTCCCTTAAAAACTGTTAGGTCCAAAAAGTCCACAGAAGAGTCATGAATAACTACTTCGAGTTTGATATTTGGGTCATGGTTATTCAGAGTTTCGAAAAATGGTCCGAAATCTTCCTTGGAATGGTGCCAAATTACAAAAATGTCATCCAAATATCTGAGGTATAAGAGAGGCTGTTTTCCTAATTTTCTTAAAGCCTGCTCTTCCCAATGAGCTACATAGATAGTGGCAAAATTTGGACTGAACCTTTTACCCATTGCACAACCACTAATTTGTTGATAGAACTCTCCATTGAATTCAAAGTCATTACCTTTTAGACCAATTTCTAAAAATTCCAAAAGTTCCTCATCTGGGCGATTGGGATTGGGAAATAGAGGCTTACATGTACAATTTAGCTAAACAGAAAACTCTATCATTTGCCATAATTTGGACAAAAATTAATATTCTATCTCAAAAATAACACAGGTACATCTTCTAATCATAAAAAACATGTGTACCAAGTCTCATAATCATCCAATTAGAACACATATAAGGGAAGTGGGAAGAGGTGCCGACATACTGCGTCACATGACTTCACAGAATAGTCTTCTGGTTAACATATTCTAAAGCACATACCAAGAATCTAACGATTCGTGATATGTGTTGTATCTCAGGTACGCTTTTATTGTACCTGTTCATGTGGCAACTTGGATGATATGACCACACGGCCCCTAGCACCGGCATAAGCGGTATTAGATACAAATCTCGAGAGCTATGATGGAAATGCTCCGACAACTCGTATACTGGTAATTGGTGAGCTGTTTCGCTGTGACAGCTGAACTGCAGCAAACTTTCTATGTAGACGCCTACATGTACAATTTAGCTAAACAGAAAACTCTATCATTTGCCATAATTTGGACAAAAATTAATATTCCATCTCAAAAAGAGCACAGGTACATCCTCTAATCATAAAAACATGTGTACCAAGTTTCATAATCATCCAATGACAGCTAACAACTGCAGCAAACTTTCTAATAACAGATGTACATGTGCACTTCAGCTAAACGCAAAAGTCTATCATAGGGATTTTAACATTGGAGCACCCCAGGGATAGTACCTCCAGGTGGAATACCCACCCCCCATATATTTTTTTTTCTCCTAAATTTTCTAGAGTTTTCTCAGGCCGGGGACACCGATACCGACGACGACATCCTCTCCCCCCCCCCCCTCACTAAAGCTCCCCTTTATTTCGTGAGGCGAGATAAAAATCAATAAATGAACATTTTCTGAAATTTGACCAAATTTCGCAAACAGACATCTCTCATGGTCGGGGGTTAGGATGGGTACCATCCTAATTTAGTATTTTTTCATGTCATAGAAATAAAAAAAAAACCCATAAAAATCAATAAATAAAATTTTTCGGAAATACACTGTAAAATTTTTCATTCCAAATTACTCTGATGAAACAAATAAAAGCATCTCTTCTAGAAAAGTGGATTAAACCTGTAAAATATGATTGCGGTCGCGTCACTGGCAATTCTCGAAATAATTGAGTCTGGCTGCATGTCGGCATGAGTAAATGAACCCGGGGCCCGGAACACTGTATCTACCACAGATACGGTACTAGCTAAGATTCATATAGCGTCTCCCTTCCCTCAACGCTATGCCGACGACAAATACATTTCCCTGGTGGTAACTCGAACATCTCCATGGCGCACTTATTATTACCTTTGCGCCCTATTTAGTACAGCTGATAATCTCTCATATCATAAGAATTGTGCAAATTATGACTAAAGCATGAAATTTCTACCAGTGTTAGTACATGCCATAAGCTTCATTTTCAGATCGGGAGGTAAGTCAGATTTGACCTCAGAGGACCGTGAGAGGTCAATGACCTCAATTACATTTTTTCACGATTCTGGTACAGTTTGTCCGTTTTGGGAATCATTAGAAAGGTATGTTATGATTATCTGCTGCACTTTAATTTTTAATGTGCACTGAACAAAGGCTATAAGCTTAAAGTACAGTGAGGTCAGTGACCTCAGACACATGTATAGTACATACCGGTACATGTAATACAGATGCATTATCCATATAGACGCATAAATGTCAAGGTGTCTGATTGCACCTAACAGTCTCCCGAACATGCACATAATGCAGTGCACTTGAGTGCAGCCTTGGTGCACTTGCAGCGGCCGGTACATCCCTTCTAGCAGTTGCAGTGGATCAGTTCGTGGCAAGATTTTGATGCCTCTGGCAGTGTCGTCCAAAGAGGCTGCCACCCAGAGGCCTCCTTTGTCCAGCCCCAGTCAGATGGGCTTGGTAACTCAGGATTCAGGACCAGAGTTTGGTTCCAGCAGTTGGCATGGAGAGATGCACGCTTGATGTGCTGCTGGAGTGCTGCCTGCGTTGGGGGAATGTTTTCTAGAGCCCTAGACTTGTGTGCGAAGAGCTGTTTCCTAGCATCGTTCACTTCCATGATATCACTGGTGCGGTCATACATCAGCACAACGAAGCGCTCCAGCAGTGACATTGACTCCTCACTGACATCACTTGGCATGCGTAAGAGTTCTTGAAAGGCATCAGTCACCTCTGGGAACACTTTCCAAATCTCCCAGGCAGTCTTCTTCCCTCTGCCAGCGAATGAAGACACAGTGTCGCACCCTGTGAGGGCATGGAAGATGGGGAGAGTAGCACATTGTCTTGGGTTCATGGCGGCAGCCAGTTGGTGAACAGCTATGTACCGGAAGCTGGATCCAGTACCAAGAGCTATCCACAGCTCGTCAGGATTGATGTTGTTGAAAGAAGCCACAGCCAGTACCACAACATCAGTATCCACAGTGCGTATGGCCACCTTCCTCATCCCCTTCTGCACAGCATCTGCCACATGTAGAAGCATGCGAGTGTGAACATGGGGCGAGGCTGGTCAAGTCGGACTCGGCAGGAGAGCACAGGACCTCAGTTCCACATGTTGCATACATTTCCTTGCCATCAGCTATTGGAAGACGAATGGCCTCTCGTGACAGGAAACCAAAGAGCTCAGTCTTGTTTTGATCAACACGAAGGAAGTCCTTCCAGTTCTTAGGCATGACGGTAGAGGGAGCCACTCTTTTCCTGACGCCCTTGCCCGTCTTCTGTCTGGTCGTGCCTTTCAGGCTGTCAGGTAGATATACATCCCAGACGAGGTCCAGTCTGTGGACCTTTTCCAGTTGAGTGGAGATGTAAGGTGCAAAAACTATGTTCACATACTCTTGAAAGGTCTTTGCCGCTACAGGATTGAGCATTTGAACAATAGCTGCTCCGTCAAGGATTGTGGCATCAACCACAGGTGCGCTTGTGGTTTCGGTTTGGTCTGATTTCAGGCAGCGTAGTAGATCTGCTTTGACTGCAAGGCGCAGTTTTCCTCCTGTTGATAATGCAGGTGGGGCTGCCTCGTTCTCGTGGGAGAAGAACTGGTCAAGATCCCCATCACGTTCAAATGCTCAATCCTGTAGCGGCAAAGACCTTTCAAGAGTATGTGAACATAGTTTTTGCACCTTACATCTCCACTCAACTGGAAAAGGTCCACAGACTGGACCTCGTCTGGGATGTATATCTACCTGACAGCCTGATAGGCACGACCAGACAGAAGAGGGGCAAGGGCGTCAGGAAAAGAGTGGCTCCCTCTACCGTCATGCCTAAGAACTGGAAGGACTTCCTTCGTGTTGATCAAAACAAGACTGAGCTCTTTGGTTTCCTGTCACGAGAGGCCATTCGTCTTCCAATAGCTGATGGCAAGGAAATGTATGCAACATGTGGAACTGAGGTCCTGTGCTCTCCTGCCGAGTCCGACTTGACCAGCCTCGCCCCATGTTCACACTCGCATGCTTCTACATGTGGCAGATGCTGTGCAGAAGGGGATGAGGAAGGTGGCCATACGCACTGTGGATACTGATGTTGTGGTACTGGCTGTGGCTTCTTTCAACAACATCAATCCTGACGAGCTGTGGATAGCTCTTGGTACTGGATCCAGCTTCCGGTACATAGCTGTTCACCAACTGGCTGCCGCCATGAACCCAAGACAATGTGCTACTCTCCCCATCTTCCATGCCCTCACAGGGTGCGACACTGTGTCTTCATTCGCTGGCAGAGGGAAGAAGACTGCCTGGGAGATTTGGAAAGTGTTCCCAGAGGTGACTGATGCCTTTCAAGAACTCTTACGCATGCCAAGTGATGTCAGTGAGGAGTCAATGTCACTGCTCGAGCGCTTCGTTGTGCTGATGTATGACCGCACCAGTGACATCATGGAAGTGAACGATGCTAGGAAACAGCTCTTCGCACACAAGTCTAGGGCTCTAGAAAACATTCCCCCAACGCAGGCAGCACTCCAGCAGCACATCAAGCGTGCATCTCTCCATGCCAACTGCTGGAACCAAACTCTGGTCCTGAATCCTGAGTTACCAAGCCCATCTGACTGGGGCTGGACAAAGGAGGCCTCTGGGTGGCAGCCTCTTTGGACGACACTGCCAGAGGCATCAAAATCTTGCCACGAACTGATCCACTGCAACTGCAAGGGATGTACCGGCCGCTGCAAGTGCACCAAGGCTGCACTCAAGTGCACTGCATTATGTGCATGTTCGGGAGACTGTTAGGTGCAATCAGACACCTTGACATTTATGCGTCTATATGGATAATGCGTCTGTATTACATGTACCGGTATGTACTATACATGTGTCTGAGGTCACTGACCTCACTGTACTTTAAGCTTATAGCCTTTGTTCAGTGCACATTAAAAATTAAAGTGCAGCAGATAATCATAACATACCTTTCTAATGATTCCCAAAACGGACAAACTGCACCAGAATCGTGAAAAAATGTAATTGAAGTCATTGACCTCTCACGGTCCCCAGAGGTCAAATCTGACTTACCTCCCGATCTTAAAATGAACCTTATGGTATGTACTAACACTGGTAAACATTTCATGCTTTAGTCATAATTTGCACAATTGTTATGATTATCCGCTGCACTAATTGGACCTTCATTAACTTGAGAAAATGGGCCGCCATGAATAATGAAAGTACTCAGAGTACTGATGTCTGGATCGCCAATAACGGATTTAAAGTTTCAAAACGTTTCAGCTGGCATGTTTCAGCCGATAGCAGATGTATGGATAAATGTGGAGATTTTCTCCAAGTTGTGGACGAGTCTGTTTGGGAAATCACAACTGGAACACAGAGTTTAGTCTTCAAGGAAGTGAATTTGTGAAGGCGGTTCATTTAGAAATATGCCAGGTCTTCATGGTAGCAAGAAACTATCTACAGTAATATGCTTTAAAGTGGATCGTCTGCGTCAATGTCTATACTATCAGTTTTTGCGAGCAGATTTTCATAATTCATGCAATTCTATTGTGACAAAACGACAAATACGCGAGGAGACTGGATAGTTTTATTAACTAGTTTTATTAATAGTTCTGTGTAGCACAGATATTTGCAAGAGCTGCATGAGTTTGCGTTAAGTCCCCAAGATTACTTATATATGCCTGCATGGTGTTTATAGTAAATTTGTTTGTTGACAACGATAGCGTTGGAGAGACCATTTGTGCGAAAATTCCTGTTGTTGTTGCTGCACGATCATTGCGTATATAATTTAGTTTGAAAAAGTTTGAACACCACCAACACCAAAACTTTTCGAAAGCGGTACCTGACAAATTCTGTTGTTTCCGCTTTCGGAAAGTTTTGTTGTTGTTCAAACTTTTTGAAACTAAATTATATTCGGTGAGCAGAGTCCCCCAGAATACATAAATTTGCACTGGACAGGATCCGGTCAAGTTCACAAGACGAGAAAAATGTAAACACTATTGTTGTTGCTTCGACACATATCTCCTCTGGAAATATATTCCATGCAGTGCGTACACATTAAAATAGTAAGGAACGCCGACTTCACGGGAAAGAACGTACGAGTGTTGAAAACTGGGGTCTTCATAATCCCAGAACCTGAAACTGTCAAGTGCGACAATCAGATCAAGGAGTGAGTGAATGAATAGGGTTTAACGTCGCTTTCAACATTTTTTCAGCTATATCACGACGGGGAAGGGAAGGGAAGGGAAGGGAAGGGAGGGGAGGGGGAGGGGCAGGGGTACCTACTTGTAACAGAGCAGATCTAATGCTGCCATTTTTATAGTGCTGTCCCACTGAAATATCATGCCGTAGGCAGACATGACACCCCACTCAGTCACATTATACTGACACCGAGCGAACCAGTCCTTGTTCTATCCTCTTAATGCTGAGCGTAAGCGAGGGAGCAACAAGTTCCATTTTTCAAGTCTTAGGTATGACCCGGCCTGCTCAGATCAAGGAACAAGATTTGCAACGTCTGCTCGTACAGCAACATTAACAGGGATTTTCGCACAAATTGTCTCTCCAACGCTATCGTTGTCAACAAACAAATTACGAACTATAAACACCAGGCATATATATTATAAGTAATCTGACTTACCGCAAACTCAGACAGACGCAAAACCGCAGAGACGCCAAACACCACGAGGTGGGCAGCTTACCATATTACCAGGTCATCAATTTACATTTACAACAGTCTACGGTGACAGCACAGCGCTGGCATGAGTTAGCTCATAATGGGCGCTGAGAACCGGGTTTGAGCCGATCGCTCGGAACCAGACAATGCAAAGAACAAAAAATAGTCCACGGATTCAAGCAATCCCATGGGCGAAGAAATGAATATGAAATACACTCAAATTCAGATTTCGTTTTATTTCTAGTTAACATGAAACGATTACGACTGTTTTTTCTTCATTTTCTGGTTAATACCCTGATATATGACTCAAACACAGTGAAAATCACTGGCGGAGTGATACAGGTTAACACGGGGTCATTGCATTATAGTGCACGTACACATTTTCAGATATTTCGTGAGTGGCAGCATAGTCTGGTCGACACCGCTACACGGTGCGATCCAGACAAAAATACCATAATCGATGTTGTGATCATCATCCCCTGCATACTCGGGGTCTATTATGACGGATCTTCTTGACCCTCGGTTTCAGGTGATTTTGAGGCTCCAAAGGGATAATTTTAACGCCTGTAATTAATATATTACAAGCGTCTAGTCCGTCATTTATAATCCAGCCGTCGTCCATTAGAGAATATCCGCGTCCATAATCCAAAGACCTATTCCATATTCCATATAACAGTATTAGCACCAAATTCAAAAAGACAATCATAGTATACATAAACATAGGCTTGTTTCCTGCAAGAGAGAAGCGGTCAACAGTTTTCAATGATGCCGGCAAGACATCATGATGTTCCAAAAATATCAAACCCGTATCGCTGATCATTATTCTTAATCCATAATATTCGTTGCAAAGTCGTCATCCAAAGAATGATGTATCTCAGTCACGCTTTGATTGTGTCTGTTCATATGAGTACCATGAGGATGTTGAAGTAAATGGGTTCATACGGCCCTTAGCCCCGGGTTAAGCGGAATTAGACACAAGTTACGAAACGTAACGCCATAGATCTTGCACGCTATGCTCGTATTTTGCTATCAGCATGCGATATGTATCGCCAAATTTGAGAAACTTTGAGTGCAGGCGCTTGGTGTTGTAGCCCTATTTTATAAGTTTCTGAAACAATATTTTGTGACGTTGATTAAAATCGTCACATTTAACACAGGATCTAGCAAATGCTACTAGGCGTGATATGTATACGCCATATGCAGGTCCCACTGGAATATTACTGTCCAGAAAGGGATAGTTTACGATGTCGAAATTGTAATCATCTATTTTGTCATACAGTCGACGAGAGAGAAGGCCCGCTTCATTTTTATAGAGATATAGGTCTAAATACGATGTGCCTGTAGGGTTATCTGTAGTTTCCTTCAAATCCAGTGAAGGTGGATATATAGCCTTCACTGCGTCATTTATATAGCGATTATCCAAAGCGAGAAGATCGTCTATATAGCGTTTGGTGAATGAGAAGGAACGGGCTTTGAATGGATCGGTTTTTGAAAGCGCCTGCATATAGTCATATTCATAAGAGAACAGATATAGGTCAGCCAATAAGGGTGCACAATTAGTACCCATTGGAATACCTATATGCTGTTGATATATTGTGTTGCCAAATTTCACATAGATATTTTTAATGAGAAATTCAAGCAACTCTATAAACAAAGAAACATCCCATGAATGATATCTCTTGTATGCAGTAGAGCTAAAGAATGCTTTATGGCTTCCGACATTAATATATCTACGATCAGTTTTCTTGAACACAGATACTATTAATGAACTTAGACGGTCAATAAGGTCCCGATGAGGGATTGTGGTATAGAGAGTCGAGAAATCCCATGTGGATACATGTCTATACGGTATATGACCTTTAGTATCTTCCGTAAGACATTTTGAGTTTTTCAATATCAACATACATTCACCGCCAGAGTTTTTAGAAATAGTGGCGCAATACCTTTCTCAAAATGTTTTTACCTCCTGAAGGGCCCTCGTCAACAGGGTTGAAAGAAGCTTGGTGGTGCAGCTTCTAGAACCAGCTATGAATCTAGCTTTGTATGGTGATTTATGCATTTTGGGAGTCCAGTATACTTTTGGTATATCGTTAGGTTTGGTTGGAAGACAAATACCTCTTTCCTTGAGAAACATTTTGTGATTGTTAAATAAATCTTCCAGAGTAAATGCAGTTTGAGAGTAAGTAGACGTATTCGATGACGATATGTTTACACTCAATTCCTCAACCAGCACCTGGTAATAGTAATATTTACATATGAATATTATATTATTTGGACTTTTGTCTGCTGGGACTATGACGAATTTACTCTGGAGAGTTGCTAGCACTTCTTGCGAATTGGGGCTTCTCAGTACTTGTTTTGCTTGGGGAAGGGTACTTCTGTCAGTATGGCGGATTGTTTCAACGACTTTGCTCTTGGTGAGGTCCAGCCAATTATCGAGTACTGTAGGTTCAACTTTTTCTCGCTTAGACCAATCAATAACGTACTGTTCCAAAGCAGACAGGACTATCTTCTGGTCGGCCTTCAAATTTATATTTCTCGGCTCTCTATATTTAGGTCCCTTCATCAGGAGTAATCTTAGGTCCTTATCGCTCACCACATCAAGGTCACCAGTCACAACATGCTTGCATGGTGTATAGATAAAGTTCGACGATTCACAATCACAACTATAGTCCCCCGACGTGTATAAGTTCCAGTCAAACTCCTTGACAGCATTAGAGTAATTGAATATTTTGGTGGCTATAGATTTAGTATACTTATATGAAATGCAAGGAGGTTCTGTGAACTTTAAATAGTTTGGTACAGTATTGCGTACCTCTGGATCATTCAGGATAATACTGCGCCATGGAGATGGTCGAGTTACCACCAGGGAAATGTATTTGTCGTCGGCATAGCGTTGAGGGAAGGGAGACGCTATGAATCTTAGCTAATACGGTACGTATATGTCTGACGTCAAAATACTCCTTCGGTGTACTGGTAATTGTCCACTACTTAACCTATAGGCGTCAGATCCGACAATCAATATCTTTTTTCAGCCCTAGACAAACCGGTGACATTCAATATCGGCACTCGTCCAGTAAATAACTTCGGTGTCAATAATCGAAATACCTTTTATCATACAACAGTTAGCGTCCATTAATACCGAACTTATAGTGTGACTTGCATAGTAAATGGCAAGTTGCAGATGACAGAAGTGCTTACCTCATCGTACACTATATTTTGTTTTCCGATTCCTACGAAGTAGGCTACCATTTGTCCGGTAGTCAGTGAGCGAGTTAGTGAGTCCATCCGAATCCTTTCGTCGGCAAAATAAGGAGAACCGTTGACATTAGAACCTTGATTTTTGGCATGAACGTGCATTACTGGACTGTTACCAGCAAGTTCTGAGCTGACCTGCTTTTGATGAAAATTTCCGGTGATTGTTGATGAAAATCACTGGTGGTTCTGACTTGGGCTGTGCCCATCTTAATATAGGCAGGATTTCAACTTGGGGGTGGGGGGATTTCCAAGAGTTCAGTGCGCGTCGGAGTCCTAATGCCTACCCCACTTCGTAGGTCCTGTGACGTTAGTCACACTGCCATGTTTATTTAGGGTATGCAATGTAAACATGGCAGTGTGACTATGCGTCACAGGACCTACGAAGTAAGGTAGGCATTAGGACAGGCACTGAGCTCTTGGCAATCCCCCCCCCCCCAGCCCCAAGTTGAAATCCTGCCTATATTAAGATGGGCACATGCAGCCCAAGTCAGAATCACCAGAGATTTTCATCAAAAATCACCAGAAATTTTCGATTAAAACAGTATTGAATATTTTGTTGAAGATTAAAAGTGATGGGATTGAATGAATAGTTTACCAGTTACTGTGCTGATGTGAATCTGTGACACACCAACACACTCTGTGGCAGTGATTCTGTGACACACCAACACACTCCGTGGCAGTGATTCTGTATCCCTTAATCAAGGAATCAAAATTTGAAATGACAAGAAAAATTTAGACATAATTACACATGTAATGTTTTTGTTTAAATTATATCCCAGTGTGATATATAGTCAATATTCAAGAAGTACAATCAAAGTTACTTTATCTAGTTAAATTCTACCCAAAGAAAATAAATTAAGACCCTTTAAACATGCCGTCAATGCCAGATGTTGAGTTTTATACAGCTGTAGATCAGGACTCTGGGTGCATATATCATGTTTCCATACCCTTAATGCACACAACAGGGGCAAAACAAAGCCTCCTTGAACAACCTATCTTTATACAGGAAATTCTTAACCCAGAAAATACCATTCTCTCTCAAAAGAAAACAATTTACGTCAGGAAGGCCTTTTTTATTAAGCTAATTTTGTTAGGTAGGGGCCTACTTAGATTCAATAATTGTCATGAAATTTCTTTGGTTATATCTTAATTGCAACTATGTTTGTTCCTCAAACCTAACATGCTTGAGCTACACATGTATAACACACTTTCATTTGAGAGTCCAGACATTCCACCATTCATGCTATCTGTAGCAGTTGAAACCCAGTAAAACTTAAACAATTAAAACCAGTAAAGAAATTTGTCTGTTGAATAACAGAAAATATGGTATGGAGATTTGAATGAGTAAACTACTAAACAACTTACATGATACCAACAAAATGTCCCAACACAAGCTGATAAATTCCTTGGGTGGCTTGCAGGACAGCTTTGTTTCACCCTCAGTAAATTTTATCATTGTTGCTCACAGGCTAATCTGAAGGATGATACCAGATCTTTCTATGTTCTGCTGGGTTATTGCTTCAGGCTGACTTAATTGGTTGATGTAGGATATTTCATCATCAGTGGCAATTTGACCAAAATTTGAAGCCTGCATGATTTGGTCTGTGATGAAATGTTTGGATGTGAAATAGGATACACGTTAAAAGCCACAGTTTACATATATCTATAACAATATACTGAATTGTGTGTATTAAGAATGGCAAGTAGCCTGGTAATAGCAGTGTAGATAAATGCACTAACAAATGATGGAAAATTACCATTTCCTATTTCATTATCCCATCACGTTTTGTACTGTGTTATATATACAGTGAAACATACAGCCAAGGGTTCCAAATGGGCATGACAGTGCACTCGCTGAGCTATCAATAAATAATAAAAAAAAATAATTATAAATCAAATTTTCATCAGAATTCGGTCAGCTCAGAACTTGCTGGTAACAATGCCCTAATGCACGTTCATGCCACAAATAAAGGTTCTAATGTCAATGGTTCTCCTTATTTTGCCGACGAAAGGATTCGTATGGACTCACTGACTCATTACCGGACAATTTGGGATCTGTAGCCTACTTCGTAGGAAAATCGCTGTTAGCAGTTATGGCCGTTATGAAAACTACGAGCACCATCTGTATTGTCGAAGAAGTACAGCTAGCGCTATCTATACTTTTAAACTATGAATGTAGATGGCGCTACTTCTGCAATGCATTTATTAACACCCCATTGTCCACATGGCAGTGTGACTAACGTCACAGGACCTACGAAATAGGGTTTGATATAATTTAAGTGTGTACTCGAGAGATGACTTGGGGGTCCTGTGTGCTACCATGAGAGAATTTATATAGCATCTCTAAATTGACAGTGGGAACTATTAACTTTTCCAGATGTCATCGCTGGTGAGTCGTTAGCATAGCAACTATTATCGCCCTCAGTTTCTATTACCATGGGCACTGATCAGCCCAGCAGTACAGCACGAGGTGTTGGGAGGAGAGTCCGAGAGAGCGGGGCACCCCCCCCCCCCTCTTCTCGGCATTAGGAGATTTTTTCAAATTAGCGTAGGGAATGGTGCTCTGTCAGAGCAGTTGAGAAGTAAATGTTTCAAGTCCCAAAATAAGACCGGAAACTGGAAAAGAAACACAAATTTGAAGTGAGAACGGTCAAGATCAGAGATTTGTTAGAATGCAAGAATCAAAAGAGAGCCATTCTCCATGGATATATTTATTTGGCATTCAACTTCAAGGTACCTCATCTGAAGAGAGTACATAGTAATAATCAATGAACAATAAAGCACACACGAAAAAAATAAACAACTGGTTATAGGTTACTGAATTTAAAACACAACGATGATCTTATTATTGATCTCTTCAGTAATAACAGATAATAGGGTCATTGTTGTGTTTAAATTTAGTAATTTCTCTCATAAAATCCAGTAATTTTTTATTTCTTTTTGAGGTAGAACATTTTTTAACTAATGACTGAACTGAAGAAATTATGCAATGTTGTATAGGCTGGATATATAAAACGTGCAGTATAATATGCCTTCAACGGAATTCCAAGACCAGCAAATGAGTGAAAACGGATACCATCGGAATCATGCCGAGAAAACCTATAGGGCTGGGGCTTGGTTTGGCCGGCCACGCTTATCAGCAGCTACCCGAATTATATTTCAATAAACGTGGTGACTCGGAAGCCCATCTCCCTAAATTTAGCCCTCACAGCTGTTTTGATACAAAACTGCCTCGGATCAAATATCCAGTGTCACCCTCGCTCAGAAAAACTGGACCAACAATTCTAACATGTGCTCTAGGCCTGCATCACCGTCAGCGGAGTATTTGCGTTCTAACTGGGCCTACACATGTATTTTGTAATTTAACATCCGAAGACAATCTGATGAACTTTGCTTTGGAGATCCTTTTCGTAACGGTTTTGTAGTCTTTCAATATTAAACCATGCGGCCTACACGAAGCGAGCGAAGACCACCTCAACGATATGGGTGGGAAGATGATGATGAAAATGTGAAGATCAAGAATGAAAGACTGAAGCCAATAAGTGTGCAAATTACTGTTATATATATAAAAATACCAGAAGTGTGCATGACGGGTGGGGAGGAGTGTGTACTTTTAGTACGGTACAATAACGTTTCTGCCCCCCCCCCCGTAGGCCTATATGCAGAGTGGAAGAAATGCTGTCCATCTTATACTATAATCAATCAGTCAAACAATCATTATTGCACAACTTTAGATAAATCCAACATACAAGCAACATATAAAGGAGCACAGTTGTGCTAATACTAACGGTAATACCAGCAACATATATGATGGTTATATTATAACGGCAAAATGCTGCAGTGATAGGATACATATAGGGTGTCTGTTCGAACACATTTGTACTATTTCAAGGATGATGCTAATATTATTTTCTATACTACGTTAACTTCATGTTCGAGTTCCGTAAGCTAAAATTAATATTACAAAACAGAGCCTCACATTTTTATTTTAACATACTTGTCCTTACCGTATTCCTTTTCACTAATACCCAATGATAGGTAATTATAAAATCTGTGTTCTAATTTTTTTTAATCTCATTTTGTAATGGGAGTAATATCGTAATAGGTACAGATATTACTCCGTCTTCTAAATATCAAATCGCATATTGTTGTTCTGTGATTCGCAAATGTGACAAAATCCACACATGCCCCGATGATCACATTGAAAATAGTCCAGCCTCACATGATCGGAATAAGAAAGCAGGAAGAGTGGTTGAAGGTTATTTAACTATTACTAAATTGTAGGCCTATGTTTTAGAATCTGAAGATTTGACCTTAAAAGTTCAGCTTGATAGGGCCATGTGTTTCTGGCTCAGGCCAGGTTATCAGTATTCATCGGAATAGGGTCGCCTTAATATGGTGTATTTTTATACCACCGCCACGCGCTCTGTAAATGGATACCACCACATGTGATTAGGGGTCTGTCTTGAATCCAAGCCCTGTTTTCTCGGCATGTGTGTCAACATTACAGTGAGGCTAAACATAGATTACTGCAGAATCTCCAGTTTAATACTAGATTCAAGTGTACTGTTCAACTAGCCATATTATAGATATCTCATAGTACATGTAGATCTAATAGACTGATTACGACGTACGAGCGAGCGCACACATGCATGTGTGCTTTTAATATAGATATAATTAAAATATATTTTGGAAGCTGACGTCTTAGAACAACAACAACGACCACCGAAAGCCAACAAATACCCTGACGCTTCTGTGAGAAGAAGTTTTTCAAAGTTGCTTGGCGCTTCTGACAATGATTTATAAAATACATGTACATGTAAAGTGATACTCGTGGCTCGGTAAAACTTCGCAGCAGACGAAATAACAACCTCCATTCTCCGATAAAATGATTTGCTTCCTTCATGCATCGTGGCATATACAGCTCGGGAAGCGTGGCGTGGACTATTAGGGAAAACATGGCGGAGCTACCTGGAAACGTATAATGCCGACATATTTTGGCAAGTACCATTAAAGTTACTGATATTTTCGAGTGCTGGGCGCATAATTTTTTTTTTTTTTTGCTTTAGTGCTGGGCGGCCGAAGTTAGTCCCAGGCGCTTAAAAGTCACAGTGAAGCGTACAGTCAAGGGTTCCCGATGGGCATGACAGTGCACTCGAGTCATCAATAAATAATAAAAAAATAATTATAAATTAAATTTTCATCAGAATTCGATCAGCTCAGAACTTGCTGGTAACAATGCCCTAATGCACGTTCATGCCAAAAATCAAGGTTCTAATGTTAACGGTTCTCCTTATTTTGCCGACGAAAGGATTCGGATTGACTGACTCACTCACTCACTCACTCATTACCGGACAATTTGCGATCTGTAGCCTACTTCGTAGGAAAAGGTTTTATTTCTAAGCAATACTAAATAGGAGATAAACATAGTATAAGGGAAATTGAGTTCAGATCGACACTTCCAACCGTCAAGGAGAAATAATAATAAAACTATGGTGAAAATCTCTTAATTTATTTCAAAATGATAGAAAATGTTACAAAGGTAAATGAAAGACAGACCAGTAATTTGCGCAAATTTTCTACGATGATATCGGAGTATTGTCTCGTCTGATATCCGTAAAGCGTAGTACCCGTGACAGCAAAAATACGACAGGCCGAGCAAACAATCCATTGAGTTCACTCAGGTTGATAAATATGAAGATTACATATAGAACTGAAAAGTCAGAGTGGATGAAATTCAAATGGAAGTTTTATACAATTTCAAGGGTTTTGTTTTAAAAGTGTAGATTACATAAAATTCCAATCCGAAGGGCGATTATCAACGACAGATTTTATGTATGTGATTCGGTCTTGTATCCACGGTTTTTCCAATGAAATTGCTTCAGTCTATTCGAATACGTTTCTAGCTCAATCATTCTCCCAACTTCAGAGTTTGTAACCTCTAAACCGTCGGTAAACAAGTATATATGATAATAGGGGATATACAATCTGATGCCATGAGAATGAGCTCAATCTGTTCAGCGAAAGGCTATACAACGAGAGAGAGAGCAAAAGTGTAAAGAAAGTGAGATAAAAAAGTGAGATAAAAATTTCACGTAAGAATTTCAATTAAATAATATACCATATCACATTCAAACTCTAGTGACAATTTCTTCTTTTTTTTCTTTCGTTCTTTTTTGCTGAAACAATGAATCTGTTGGTACCGACAAAAGGTTATCACTCCTATGAATATGTCTGCATACTGTTTCTTGTATGCTTAAAACCAAAGAGAATTCTCTGGTAATATGTCATTAGGACTGGCCTTGATCTGCCCAGAACTTGGATTGTGGCAACCACTCGTCAGTTCATGTGGCTTCTGGAAAGAGTACCATCTACTTGTCTCAAAATCCACAGGGCACAGCAACCAGGATTTCGTGACAAACGGACATCTGTGGCATCGCACACGAGAGCTATCCCCTGAGCCAAAGGCCCCAAGTGCCTGTTGGCTCACGGGATAGCGCTCGTGTCACTCTGAGCAGTTTTTGGTGAGATTTTCGCCTCGCGAGGCCGAGAGCCAAATAGTTATCCTCTGAGCCAATGGCCTTAATTGCCTGTTGTCCCAGGGGATAGCTCTCGTGTGGTTCCAGCGCACACGGAGACCAAAAGGTTCACCGAACTGATTTCGGTTCCCGCGGAACACTTTCTGCAAGATCATGTGATCTTTCATGTGACCGGACCGGACCCGCGTAAAAATGACCATTTTGAACAGTCGTACGTACAAATCACTTGAATATGAGATGGGTATTATAGGTTGAATAAAACGCTTGAGCTGTTAGCTTACGTTTGCCGCACAAGGTGAGGATTTCGCCTCGTGAGGCAAGAATAATCTGTCAAGACAGATTTTTTGCTCCCGCCCTAAAAATGAGAAAAACTCACCAAAAACTGCCCGCACACGAGAGCTATCCCCTGAGCCAACAGGTCGCATTTACGCGACAATCACTGTGAGGAGGATGGATAAGTAATACTTGTGGAGAGTTAGTGGAATGTTTGACCAGACCGTTCTGCTCTTACTGACGCACTCTCATGATAACGGTGGCCAGTAGCAGAAGACCTAAACTCCAGCCCATAGTAATAATATAACCTCTCCACACTGGCATCGCTGTTAGATTCCAGCCTGAAAAAAAAATCATAATGAGTGATATGTTAAGTAGAAATTCACAAAGTTGTCTAGTGGGACTCGAATCCACGTCATCTGCGGCCACACAGGCAATCTAACCTACACGATCACGCATCCCCTCCCGTAAGCATGAGAGGTTCCACATCCAAATTGGAACGCTGTCGTATCCTAAGAGTTCCGAATCCTTATAGTTTCAACTAATTTGAAGCGAGGGCTTATACATGCCGTCTACACGCTCAAGTGCCTGCATAAAACACATCGTCTCCGACAAACATGAGCATCGTGCAAGCAGTTCTGTCTTCAGATATACGACCAAAACTATGAGGGCAGGCCTGCGTAATCCTCAGAGTTCCG
This sequence comes from Hanleya hanleyi, assembly GCA_036873755.1. Classification (NCBI taxonomy): domain Eukaryota; kingdom Metazoa; phylum Mollusca; class Polyplacophora; order Lepidopleurida; family Hanleyidae; genus Hanleya; species Hanleya hanleyi. The sequence continues at coordinate 93,743 of JAVTVY010031698.1, forward strand.
ACCGGAACTCTTTTACCCGGCAACTCTGAGAATACGACAACGCTAGCTTGTGGAACATATTTATTAGCTTGCTAACACCACAAGGGTCGAAGGCAATGGCCTATAAAACTAATAAATATTTAGCATGAACAAAAAACAATGTTGAATTGGACCCCCAATGACACACTGATCTAGATGAAAGAGAAATTACTCGATCTAGAATAAAGTGAAATGACTCGACGGCGCGGACCCGTGGATCACATTTATTACATTAATGCTTTCACAGCCATATATCTTCACAGTTGTATTTACATTTTACGATGTCTAGTAGGTCATATGCATTCTGACTGGTTTTGAGAACTCGACGGATTTATAACTGTTTACCAGCAGAATAATATTTTTCAACCATGTTTACCAAGACCAAGTTGGGATATTTTTTCTTTCTTTTTTTTTGTTCAAAAATAGGCCTAATTCCCAGCAACGATTTTGACAAAGACAGTGTACCAATGGCATTCGACAGAAAGAAATTATCATAAGCCTGTTTAGTTGTCTGTGAAATTGCCTTTTGAGTATAATACCTCTACTTAGTATACAACGCATGGCTTCTCCAGCATACGTCATAGGTAAAGCCACACTAAGATACCACAGCCAGCGGGGGATTGCTTCTATCGGCCACAGTATACCTGAAATAAACACCAAAGTATAATGTGAATATGGACTTCATTAGGACTAATAATCGCTAGTTTAAAAATACATTTTCCAGGCGGGGGAGGCGCGAGGGAGAGGGGGGCTAAATCCCTATTTATCACTAATCTTTAGTCTTCGCCAAACTGGATGGTGCATCGGGAAATTTGTATTACTTGTATACAGGGCAATCGGGCAATTCGTAAATGATCAAGGTATGTTTTATGTTGTTGAACTTTAATCGACAGTTTACCTATGTCGGAATCTGTCAATGAACTAGGTATCCAGGTAACGTCAATGCGAATTTTCTTTGGATAAAATGGCACCGTAAACTGGGGTGAATAGGAACCAAGGAGTGAATAGGAACAAAATATGGAAAGTTGTTCCCGACGTATTATTGCTAAGGCATAAGTAACTGACAAGTCTGTTTTCTTTTATATTGGTACTATCAACCTCAAGCTGCCAAGTGATGACTGACTTGATAAGATAAAATGTGTGGTTGACCGTGAGTGTGTCATCTCCGCTACAGAAATTGGGGATGTGGTCCAAACTTGTGGTTCCACCACAGCACCTGGTGAACACAACTGGCCGAATCTCTCCCAGGACCTCAGAATGATGGTGATGCAGCTGTGATTCATGGGATTACTGAGTTAGATTGACAAAAAAAATTAATTTTTTTCTTTTCTTTTTCTTTCAGAAAAATTGACGGAAGTGTGGGGTGAATGGGAACAGTCAGTTTTCAAGAAAAAAATATACAAATATCTTCAACAAATAAACTGTATTGTATACAAGTGCAAAGGTCCCTTGGGTGGACACCAAATAGCACCAAAATATCTTGTTAAACTAAAAAAGATAGTGCCACGGCACTGTAGCTCATCTGGCTGTAACGGCGTAAGAAATTTTTACTAAAGAACTGCAATAGATGATGTTCTAACTTGTGTTGTTCCCCCTGAACACTAAATGATCCATGCAGTAATTTTCTGAGATTTCATGATAAAGTTTCATGGGAAATTCAAGATGCGGCCATATTGGATTTTCGAAATGGAACAAAAAAGGTATCTTGCACAACTGAATCACAAGGGGAACCTGTGTACCCAATTTGACAAAGATCTATGCAGTAATTTTCTGAGAATTCAGGATAACAAAATTTCATGGGGAAATTCAAGATGGCCGCCTGGTGGCCATATTGGATTTTCGAATCGGACCAGAAAAGGTATCTTGCACAGCTAGACCCCAAGGGAAACCTGTGTATCAAATTTGAGAAAGATCAATGCAGTAGTTCCTGAGAAATCGCGATAAAGTTTCACGGGAAAATCCAAGATGGCCGCCTGGTGGCCATATTGGATTTTCAAATAAAATCACAAAAGGTATCTTGCACAACTAGACCCCAAGGGGAACCTGTGTACCAAATTTGAGAAAGATCCATGAAGTACTTCCTGAGAAATCACGATAAAGTTTCATAGGGAAATCCAAGATGGCCGCCTGGTGGCCATATTGGATTTTCGAATCAGAGCAGAAAAGGTATCTTGCACAACAAGACCCCAAGGGGAACCTGTGTACCAAATTTGAGAAAGATCCATGCAGTAGTTTCTGAGAAATCGCAATAACAATGTTTCATGGGGAAATTCAAGATGGCCGCCTGGTGGCCATATTGGATTTTTTAATCAGACCACAAAAGGTATCTTGCACAACTAGACCCCAAGAGGAACCTGTGTACCAAATTTGAGAAAGATCCATACAGTAGTTCCCGGGAAATCTTGATAACAAACTTTCATGGGGAAATCCAAGATGGCCGCCTGGTGGCCATATTGGATATTCAAATTGGACTAAAGTACACATGTTGTGCAACTAGACCCAAAGGGGAACCAGTGTACCAAATTTGAGAAAGATCCATGAAGTAGTTACCGAAATATAATGATGACAAGATTTCACTGGCAAATCCAAGATGGCCGCCATGGCAGCCATATTTAAAATCCGATCGACACCGCATGAACAAATTCTGGTGTACTCATTGGGAGGAACATGCATGCCAAGTTTCAGCTTAATCGGCCAAGCGGTTTCAGAGAAGAAGATGTTTACGGACGACGGACGACACACGACGGACGACACGACGGACGACGGACAATCAGGCCATGACATTTGCCCATCGGGCCTTCGGCCCAGATGAGCTAAAATAAAATGCACACACTTGTGCAAATGCTCAAATCGTTCCTATTCATCCCATTTTACGATAAGCTACTTTGTCATGTTTAAGTACCGGTACCGGTACGGTATGTCAAAGACATTGCGTATTTTTTTTTAAAACTCACTCATCGTTCCTATTCACCCTTTTGGCGGGGTAGAATAGAAATATCATGACAAGATTTGTTACGGTAATGTTCCTATCCACCCCAAAATTGGGGTGAATGGGAACAGGCAGTTTTCAAAAAATATATATATATATATACAAATATCTTCAACAAATAAATTGTATTGTATACAATTGCAAAGGTTCCTTGGGTGGACACCAAATAGCACCAATATATTAAACTAAATAAAATGTACACACTTGTGCAAATGCTCAAATCGTTCCTATTCATCCCATTTTACGGCAATGGTTATCTTTCGAAGTTTAAGGCTGTTTGTGAGTGTAATGCACGGTTTAACTGTTCCTCAGTATGAGGGTAGTTTTCGAGAAGAACTTGAATTATTGAGACATTCAACATGTTTCCATGGACAATCTGAACTAATCCCGCAACAACATGCCTGTAAATAATTCGAGGAATTATTTGCGGCGAAAACTACTTGACGTTCGCGCAACACTTGAAGACAACAGTACTTTTTGATCAAACCATTACCCATACTTCTAAATCATGACATCGTATCTCCATGGAATACATCTGGGAGGCAGTGGATCATGTAGTTTGTCGAGGGGGGTTCGTCCTATGTGGTCGATGGGAACTGAAGCTAAGATCGTGGACAGATCGTACAATATCCCACCTTTTGGGGTTCAAAACCTTAAGTCGTAGCTACCATGTTGAGACGTTTTATGCTAAGCGGCGACAATCGAGGCAGAAACTCAACATGAACACGAACGGCCAGTGACCGACAATGAGTTGGCAATCAGTTGTGGGAGTCGAAAAATGTCGCCAACGTTAATTTATCAAGAGAAATGTGCGTTCCATTCCCATCGACGGTCTTTCGACTTCGCATAGATTAATGATAGGGCATAGGCGTTGGAGCAATGCTAGAGTTCAGATGAAGGTAGACTGCAGATTAATAAGGCTCAACAGCTTAACAATATAAATAATCCTTCGGCATTTACATATGGTCCGAAAACTATTCACTGGATCAATCTAATGCGCTAGAAACGGCTTTATTTTCCCGATGCACCAACCATTTTGGCGAAGGCTGTGCATAGAAGGCTGTTTCATGATATCCACTCGCATTGTGGTGCTGGAAAGGACGAGAAATAAATCTGTTCTCGTAGAATTATTTTTATTTACTAACATATACTCTGTTGTCAGTAAAAGCAGAACGGACGAACGTCATATGCAAAATGTTTTCTCTTTCTCGGACAATATACCTGTATCAAACCTTGTATTTCACTGATTAAGTCAATTGTTAGAGAGCAGCCCTGAGTGACTAGTAGTATTAAAAGAGCAAATCTCTCAGCATTGTCATAGGGACAAATCGTAGGGGATTTCGTGACATTTGACCTTTGGCCATGAGGTCACTTCCGGTTCAAGGTGACTTCCTGTCAAGTGACTGGCGGGTGGATGCAAAATTAGGATTCCGGAACATCCGGAAAACGGACTAAATGCGGAAATACAGGCTGTACATCTTGTCACGTGTACATGTGTATGGGCCATATGGGTTCATACTCCATGTAAGAATCACCACACAATGCATACAATAGCCGAGTCTGGGGACAACAATGTATCTAGACTTGAGCCTTTTCAGCCGCACAAAGACTCAGACAATAACTGCCTACATGAAGTATCTACCGCCATATGGTGTCCACAGGAGTCGTGCAGGGTGTGGAGTCATCGGCGGCACATGACTGGTGGGTGGATGCATAATTGGGATTCCGGAAAAAAACGACTTTAGTGTCAAAATGCAGAAAATACCATATACCCTCAAAATAATGGGGACACTGAGATGTTCAATCAAATACATTTTGGCATGCAAAAGAATACAAGACAAATACAAATATTTTTTTCGGAGGAAAATGGTACTTCCCATTTAACAGAAACTCCCACCATTGATTATCAGATGGTTATTCGAGACAGAGAAACACATTTTTCAGTTATAAAATTGACAAATTTGGGATATTCTGTACTTAGAGTATCAAATTCTGTGACGGAATATCTGGAAGATACTGTCTTCAGCCTTTGACACTTCGGACTAAATCAATACACACCTCCGAAGCGAACTGAAATCGACAGGGGGTGACATCCACGGTAAAGTAGTGGGCGTGTGCAAGCCACCGTCATTTTGAAATGAACAAGCCCATCAATCGAGTTGCGCCGCCCAAAGAAAAGGCTTCCAGTTTGAATTGTTTATATTTGATCAGATTTGGAGTGAGCGTAGGCGTACATGGATGTCTAGACTGAAACAATACCACACAGTTCCCAGTTTCAGAACCTGGAGAAGTTATCTTCCGGGTATTCCGTCCCAGGATTTGTTCATCAGGAGTTGTTCATTGGTGTGTTGATTCCACTAGTAATCCTATATATCTATTGGCTTCAATTTTACTCCAAACTTGATTGGAGCGATATGCGAGAGGTGGGAAAACTTGACGACGTCTGGCGACTAAAAGGCAACTAACTGACTCTACTAGAAAGCTTCCCTCGGCTTTTCTCGGACGAAGCCTCAGTATCTCAGTCGCGCTTTTATTGCAGCTGTTCATGTGGAGACTAGAAGTATCCACACGGCCCCTAGCACCGGCTTTAGCGGAATTAGATACGCTAGCTCGGGAGCCGTGATGACAGATCAGCTAAAACAAACAACTCATCTGATGTCAATGGATGAGATTGAGGACGTCTGATGGAATATGTAATATATGAATACCTCATATATCGAGGATGGATTCGACCTATAATCGCTATATTCAGGATATCACGGTATACAGATTTTGCTCGGTGTGGTGATAGGATCAGAATTTGTCAGGTAGCGACGGACGGTATTCAACGATTGCGGAGCACGAGATTGCCTGTCAAGAGCTGACAAATCATTATGCCACACCCTACAAGGTGCAATATCTGTTTTATTATACCGAATGTTTCTGAATTAACACGGATAGCAAAAGAATGGGGTTTGCAAACCTACGATTCACGTCCGATAATAACAACAATTTGACATCAACATGAATGGCATACGGTACTGTAGAGCTAGATGTTTCCCATTCTGTGCATCTTTGCAACTTTGGTCGTAAAAACAGTTAAGTTATTCTTGCAAAATCTGAGTAGTTTCAAGAAGATTTGGGGCACAAATCCCAGAACTTCCTAATCAAGTTGACGAAATTCATTCAGCTGTCAAATGAAGGGAGAGCGAAGTCTCTCTCTAGCAACGGGAGACAACTGCGCTCGAGATCGTGCGCTTTTGTCGAAAGAGACCGCGCGCTATCGACTCGAGATCGTGTAATATCGCCTCAAGACAGTTATCTATTGCAAAACATTAATATTTCTTCTGTTATACCTTTCGGCAATTACAGAATATCACGTGACCGAGTTACGACGAATCAGGATGAACAATTCTGCTATGAGGTATAATAATGTAACTTATTTACGAATTTCTGCCCATGTCTTTATAGGTTTATCCGTAAGAACGCCAATCACGATTTTCGAAAACTATGTTATGGAGAATGACATATGGAGATTTGTATACATACCACTAAGAAGCAACATAGGATACATTGATCCTAGAGTGAGCTGAGTGGCGGAGTTCTCGTTATCACAAGCTGCCGATATCACCAAACCTGCAAAAATGAACAGATTCTATTATTATACACACTTCACAGTCAGAAAAAAGGTGACAACTATCACCCCCGCAAAGGTGATGATTTATGATCACATTTAAAAATGACGGTCATCACCTCTGAAGGGTGATGAGCAATGAGTGTAAATTTAGGTCATCACCTTTTAAGGGTGATGAGGTAAAATCATCACCCTTAAAAGGTGATGGCCATCGCCATTTAAAAGTGATGGCTCTAATTCGTCACCTCTTTAAGATGATGGCCAAGGTCACCATTAAAGGGCGATGGGACATCACCTTTTTCTGGCTGTGTTAAGTAACTCAGATCACGCAATTGTGTTTTCTTGGCCTTCTGGAGAACTTCAAACCGACTAAGTACACATAGTGATTGTTCACTAGCATAATGACATGCATGTGTATTAATGTGAATTAAGGATACTAAATGAGAGAGATAACATCGTGTATTAACCCACGCACATTTCTTTTTTTTTTCTTTTCTTTTCTTTTTTATAGTAATACTACACTAAACGAAAAATCTCTTGCAGAAACTCTGTAATGTTGTCGGGAGTCCGGCAATATATTACATACGCCAAATTTCAGAGAAATGCAAGCCACTCAATTTGAGTGAATTATCCTTAGTTTTTCGTGAGGTAAATGTTTGTGGTATTCAATAATAACCACGACATATCAGAGTGAGTATTCGTGTAGTAATTACCTAAGGCCATGCCACAGAATCCTTGAAGCAGAACTAAGATTACGACCCATACCAACGGACCATTGTATGGTACCTGCAAGTACAATTTAGAAAATATGCCAATTTTCCAGCCTGGAGTGAAGGCACAGATCATGGAAATGACTGTCTATCCATTCTAATTAGTCGTTTACGTTGTAGTTTGTTAAACTATCATGTAGAACAAACTGAACACAAAGGTCATTGATGCTGTATAAAGTAGGCAGTCCGTGGGAGTATGCACACACCTCTATGACCGTTGTTCCAGTGAATACGAATCCATTATGACGTCTATGAAATTGAGCCCCGATACATGAAACAATTGTACTGGAGTTTTATATGGAGAGATTTACTAAATTATTTCAATCGTGATATATTATCGATATCGCCAAGTCAGGAGTAACGGTGGTCATTTTGTAGAGGTCAGTTTGTTCTACACGTTACAAAGAAGCAAATTTATGCAGAGTTACCTACTGATTTTTGACCAGCTCCTACGTCGACGACTAATTAAACTGGACAGACACAGTCCATTCCATGTTCTGTTATTTTCAGTATTTTGAAAGCCTATTTCGAATATTTGCGGTTTTGCCAATGTTAAAACATTGCCCGGTGTCTATAACCTTGGCGCGACGTCACATGTGCAATGACGTCGTTTTGCGTCTTTTACTGCACAAGAGTTCCATCTCGGAACATCGGTATTGGTCTGGTCAGTAACCTTTTCACCGATCTACCCCTGTGTTTGACTTTATATAGGCTAGGGAGTACATCTTCAGACAGTGAAAAAGAGGTTAAGCATTCCGTTACTACCACATTGGACAGAAAATGATGGAATCGACTATGGACAGATGGAGAAATGAAAAGTACAGATAATGGAATTATTCCATCTCTACAGGATTTGAAACAAAGAGACATATTTTACAAGATAAACAGGTATGTCTTACCTGGAATACAAGTATAGCAAATATAAGGAGGAGTGCCACTTGTACAGCCATAACCAGGAACTGCGTGAACACATGGGCTATCATAATCTCTAGTGACGTCACTCCTGACAGGATGAAAACTCACATTTTAGCTAAATACATTAAGATACTTAAAAAAATACCAGTAAGCAAAATACAGTGCTTTGCATCGCAGAGGGCTTAGCTAGGTCTAGAGATCTGGTTCCAGTGTGCTATTAATTTAGGCAGAATACACATTGCTTCTCTTTTCCAGGATTTCCGGACAAATTCTATTTAAACATTAGAATTTTTAGACCCAAAATGATATTCAATATGATTTTGGCTCATGACGAATGTATTTTTTATTGTGTTATAATAATCCTTCCGGAGAAATCGACCTGGTTACCCAGGAAGAATGGGTATGAAAATGTCATTCAAGTTTGATAGATTCCTTCACCGTTCCCTGATAGATATATTCTTTTCATGAAAAAATATTTTGTACCAGAATGTAGCCTTAGTCATGAGATGGAAAAGAAGAAATCATAGTAGTCATAATTAATACTATTAAAAAAAGAACAAAATTCAGCTATGAAGTCAGATTAATAGAGTGGATAGAGTGGAAAATCCCCAGCATAAAAATGCTACATTATAACCGATGACAATACTGCAGTTTGTACAATACACATTTTGTCATATTCCCCTGTACAAACACAGTTATAGATCTACTGTACAGAGATAGTGTCGAGTTGAGTATAAAGAAGTACACCATGGATCCATGGATTAGTTTTCCCAATGCGTCATGATACATTTCCGAACCGACAGAAATGATTTGGATGAAACATTTCGGATGGTAACATCTTTTCAATATTAATTATGGTGTAATCGATGAAGTAAATAACCTGTGATAGTTCTGTAACATAACATCTTCGGATTATGCTTAAATAGCTCAGTTGCACATTACTGAGAGAACAAAGAAGAGCCTGTCTGTGCACTGACCCGTGACTTCCGCTGATTAACTACTGGTTCATATAATTTCTCTTTGCCCCATCTTTTAACCCAGGACAATACTTTGAACTGGTGATAGTTGACATATTTTCAAGTAATATTGCCGTATTATACATTATTCTAAGCATAATGAGACGTTTTTTGAATAATGGGAAAATGTAGTACATATGTATAAAATTATGTCAGTTATCGCCAGTTCAAAATATGTTCCTGTGTTAAAAGATGGAACAAAGTGAAATTATATGAACCAGTAACTGATCAGCTGAACTCACGGGTCAGGGCACAGATGGGCGCTCCTTTGCTCACCCAATGTCCAGGTTTGTCTGCGGATTAGGTTAAAATCAGATTGAAAGCTTCACCTGCAACGTTCTGGTACAACATTGATGCTAAATATGACTTACTACTCAAGTGTTATAATAAATGGGGTTACTTTCGTTTTTTTTCATTAGGCAGACACAATATGACTGACCTGCGACCAGACTACGGTCAAGCAGCCCATCCTTCTTCTCCATAATAAAGGATAGAGCCGTCAGTCCTGTGGCTAGGAAAAATGTGATGCTGAAAAGACAAACATACATGAAAATCACTTTTAAACAATATATATGTATGAACGTTCTTGCCAATATTCAAAGATGACAAACATGGCCATGACTGAATCGAGTTCAATAGAATTCGTATGTACCTGTTGACATTAAGGTAGGAAAATTACTAGGCAAATATTTGAATTTTGACATTTTAATGATGGCATTATAGAACAGTCGTTAATCATCAGCAAACTTATCCCATGTCTATAATGGTCAACCCTGAACATTGTCAATCTGGTCAGAACCATGGTCAAACTCGATCAGTATGGCGACTTCATGGTGAGATTTGAACATGATCAACAATGTTTTTTCGCCAAAGTCGAAGCATGGTTGCCCATGGTTTCTGGAACATTGACTGTTTTAAAATGGCCAATCATGCGTGGTTAGATGGTTGCCAAACCATGGTCCCCAGCGGTTGAAAACCATGGTATAACCCCCAGCGGTTGAAAACCATCGTATAACCCTTTTCAAACATTCCAAACATGATTTAGCCATGTTCATTAAAGGGGAGAGATTATTATTCATAAAATCCATACATACCTCAGAATAATAGCCGGGGCCATGAAGTTTGTGAAACTGGGATTTTTTGAACCATAAACTGGATCTTCTACCTGAAAAAAAACAAAAACACAGAAAACACTGACATAGGCAACACAATAATTTCAGCATATTCAAGAAAAATAGTTTTGAAAGAGACTGAACCTTACAGGGCCCATATACCAATGTCAAGGGGTGTTGGACACAGAGCCTCGCCATAAAAATGATACAGAAAAGCAGTAGGACATAGACCACGGTGTGGGATGGTAACATTTTTTTAATTTGATCAGTTTAACATTTTATCTAAAAAAAAAAATTTCATTTTCAAGCCCTCTGACGTCTCAGGATTTCGCATATATCAATGAGGAGACAACTTAAATTGTTCACTGTTCGAATTTCAATGCAGGCCGATTGTTGACCAAAGCTCAACAAAACATGGAATACTTGGATTCATGAACCGACGAGAGATTGAATCTAATTTCACGAGAACTGGTCTCGTTCAGTTAAAGTTTGAATAATTGGATCATGTGTCGATCATTATTGTCGAGACTGTAGATTAGCCTGCCGACTCATCACATCAGACTGGGCGAGTTTTTTAGCGTAGGGTGCAAGAAAGAAGTAAAATTAAGAAACTGAGTGAAAATGTTGATGAAATGCAATTTCGTATTCAGAGCATCAAGCTGTGAGGCCCGATGCCAGTCCTCCCAATCAAAACGCAAAATTAAAAGAGTGATGGAAAACGATGCCGACGTACTGACAAGAAGTCGTATGACCTCACACTGACTGCATATTTCTAAAAACATCATAAGAACCAAAAGTGATCCCTGTAATGATTTGTATCCCAGCCAAGCTTTTATTGTAGCTGTTCATGTGGACATCTTGAATGGCATGACCATACCGCCCTTAGCACCGGCTTGAGCGGTATTAGATACAAATATACGAGTATTACAGGACTTAAACAATACATACTCACGATACTAAAGATACGGAATATGTCAATCAGTTATACTCACTTTAACAGGAAGCTGAGCTAGAGAAGGGTTCATATGAAACTGTTCTAAGACAGCAGCAGAGAAACTTTCAAAGGCCTGCATTACTTTCTGTTCTATTATAATTGCGATCTGTTGGCCTGAAAACATAAAACAAAACGGACTGCCAGCACAAATAGATTTTTTTTTCTCCGAAATTCATAACAGCTCAATCAAAATCAAGGTTATTCATACAATCTATCTGTATTGGTATTAGAACAGTGAACCATTTACGATATCATATCATCAATTTATGCAAAATCCTGGTAACGTCAAGGTGTATCAAAGGCGATTTTACAATTAACTATTTCTGATCATAAGTTGGTCATTCTGCCTAGAACGGCACCTATTGGCGTAATGTGCTTGTCGTTAAGTTGTCGCTCCGATACACGTGACACACATGTCATCCATGACTTGGAAACTAAAGACCTGGATATGATATAGTTTGGATATCCAAACTTCAAATGGAGGACAATTACTTGTATTATTTTCATCTTGAAAAAAGGACCCACAAGGGATGTCCACTTTCGTAATGACGAAATGATGTCACAAGACTTGCTGAGATAATCCATTTATTCAACTTGGAACACTAAAGTATTTAGTGGCAGCGGGTGCTTAAAAAGTATGAAGTGCATGTGTTAACTTACTTGTCATGTCTAGATTCATCTTTATAGAACTGCCTTCAATTGTTTTGTTATCCACTGGCTTAGCGGGATTAAACCTGCCATGAAAATACAACAGCACAATGAAATTCAATATACGTTTTTTTTACTACTTAAACCCCAATCTAGGTAAACCAAGATGGTAAATCAGAGGAATCCATGATATTATATCTGAGTTTACTGAGATTGATTAAACCCGAAACAGGCAGCTATATTGGGCCTAATTCACCACAGTCTGTCTAAGCATGTTTCACAAACAGCAGTAGTCCTAAATGGTACCATAAGTAGCTATTGAAAAAATAGTTCATCTTGTAAACAGCCAAAGATAGTTCTTGTTTTTTAATCGAACGCAATTTTTAAAATCGACATCAAAACGCCACACATATCTATAACAGGTGAAATCAAATACATTTACGTATATTAATTATGCTTGACGAAGAAGACTGGTCTGGTATATCTACGTTATCAGATGGATATTTTGATTAAGGGTTAGATAAATAAGTGACATCCAACAGATTAACACTAATCGGCAGTACACCGTCTCTAGCGAGCTCTACGGTGAATAGCGAACAAATAACTTATGTTATACAAACACTGTCTTACATACAACATTGATAACACATATATGGAGATTAATCCTGCTGGGTATTTGGTTCAGGAGGGTATTATTCTGATAAATGTGCATAAATCTTGAAAAAAAAGTAGGAAATAGAAGAACTCCACATCTTCATATGGTGACGATAAATTATGTGCATCAGTTTTCAAAGTGATCCGATAAAACGTCTATGAATAATCCCTAGACTCGCAAGACTATTTGCAATGAGGATGGGGCATAACTCAGGAACACAAAATTATACACCATTTTATGGTCTTTGAAGAATCATACATGCGCTCATAAATTGTGTTCACAAAAATAAAACAAACGAAAAAACAACAGATGAAAGTGTTTTTTCATAAATCACGGTGACGTAACCAGTCAGTTACAAAGGCTTAAGGGGGATGCCACTATCTCAGAACATAGGGCTAAGGTCCAGAGGCCGCTTTAGGCATCGGAAGCTCCGGGTCTCAAAAGACCTCAGACATCTGGAAGAAAAAAGCGATCGCACCTCCCCTGGTTACGCCAATGACTCGGGCAAAAAACGTTGGATCAAGTCGACAATGTCAAGTGCCCATCTTCACATAGTGATGATATTGTGTCGCAAATTTCAAAATAATCTAGTTAAATTTTTGTGACGAGTTGCGTTCACAAGAGAAGGTAGCCGGGGAAGTCGTTCCTTTCATGATCAAGGGGCATAACTCGAAACGACGGTAACGATCGAAAAGGTCAGGTGGACATGTTCACATTGTGACGACAATGTTTGGCGAATTTCAAAAGAAACCAGCAAAAAACGGCTCTAGACTTGTGTTCACAGAGAAGGCAGCAGATGTTTTTTTCAGTGACCAAGGAGCATATCTCAGGAGAAAACGTTCGGTCAAATCGTGTGTCGCCATTATTGCGGAGCGATATCCGATACTTTAAGGTATACTGTTCGGTCTTCATCCGGCGGAGAACAGACTCGAGAAATCTGATAAATTACAGGCTTTTCATACTACTTCTGAAACATATATCGTCTGAGCTTACAAAAGATACAGATATGAATAACTTCCGTATCATCCAAGAGGTGTTGTAGATCTGTAATTTTGAACAAGTAGGACAGCACAGGACTCGAAAATGGCGGGTTACGTTGGGTTACGCCGGTATAGAGTTAAGCTAATTGGCTGACGTAGTATTGATTTCGGGGAATTCCCTCATATAGATGCCGAAAAAGTAGGATGAAAATGGATACACACGCTTCCATGTCAGTCTTACCGCGTATTGATGACCCAGATGGATACAGGTTGGAAAACCTCTTTGACGAGTTGCATTCACAACGTATTCAATGGAAGTAGTTTTTCGACGAGCAAGAGACATAATCAGGACAACACGTCGGATCGGGTCGAAAAGGTGACATGCATACCTTCACATGGTGACGATAATGGGCGACAGATTTGGAAAGAATCCAGTAAAACTTGTTTGACGAGATGCAAATTTGCCCCAGGGATAAAAAGGGTTGAAAAATTCACTTGCATATCTTCACACGATAACGATAATGATAAGTTTCAAAAGAATTGACTGAAAACAACATACGTCCAATCAAAATTGACGAGCGTATAAAACTGTATGGCCATCCAGTGGGTTATTGCATAAATCACACTTTCCACGTCCATGCATTAAAAATTGTGGATGGTCTGCATTTTCTATTATTATAGGCGATACACTGATAGGTCTGATACAGAGGGAAAAGTAGTTATTTCAGAGACTGAAAAGCAATGATCAGTAAACCTCTCACGACCTACACAAATGTTTGGCAGCGGATGTAAAGAAAATGCACTACTTCTGTCTTTCTACGCGCAAATGAGTTCGTGACTTTCTTTTTTTACAAGAATAGACATCTAATACATGACATTATCATTCATATACTTTGGACATACAAAACATAATAATGTACCATTTGTCAACCTTGTTCCTTATTTGCCTTTCTGCAGAACGGCGAATCGTTCACAGAGAAACTAAGATGAACCGTGAATACTGTCCGTCTCACTTTACGAGGTAACATGATTTTCGGCAACATATCGGAGCCAACTTTTCTAAGAGCAGTGAAATTTCGCACATCATCTGGACATTATTTGTACATTTTTATCCTGAAAGAGCCATGGCCCCTTTCCCTAGCCATCGGCCCACAGCTAGGCCCTTTGGAAAAATGTTATGGAAGTGTTATTTTTGAAGCAATACCCCATAGTACACATCCTTAAGTTCCAATATTTAAAGAAAACGAGGTATAAGCTTGTGTCGAGCAAGGATCGGATTGCAAGTTAAAAACGTGTCGAAAGCTCATTTTCAATGAATTGGACGTATTTTAAACTCTTTTGGAAAGAAATTTGTATAGTAGGCAGTCAAGAACCAGAATAAAAGCCAATTCGTTCAATTCCTATATTAATTCCATACAGTTTAACCATAAATATATTTTGTTTCTGACTTGTCTTGATCACAAAAAAAATGAAATTAAAAAATATTTTATTGGTCGTCTTGTTGCCACAATTGTGTTTTCTATTATTCAGTGACACGAAGCTATGGATATCTAATAGCTCAATGGGTTAGACCCTGGGCTTTAGTCCGCAGATAGGCCATTTTTCATCGTTGTGGGTTCGAGCCCCATTTTTATCATTTATAATGTGATCATTTTTCCCTCCGTTATATTTCACTTTTGTCATTTCTCCATCTGGAATATTATCAAAAGAAATAGCTTTTAATAGTATGAGGCTTGGAACTAATTATGCAAGATAATTAATTTCATTGGCATTGATCATTGATCGTTCTAAATGTATTTCACGACGGCTAGTATCGGTGACAGCTTAATATAAATCACTGCCGATAAATCACTGATAGATTACTACACATGTTCTTATATTTTGTGTATGAACCATCAACAGAAGTTCTGATGTTATATTTTTGTATGCACACTAAAATATCGCCTGTTGGTACCGTGTATGAAAAGTAGACAAGGTCAGGCCAAGCCAGAAATTATTGTTGAGCATCACACCTATACCACAGAAACATGGAAACGAAGGAGGACAAATACTCCGACCTATGCAATGATGTAACAAAAGATAAAGACTTACTCAACATTGGGCTGTCCACGAGTGAATACTAGTCAAGTCAGTTACTGTTACCAGAAAAAGTTTCCGCACATTTTTGTTTCGGTTTATGCAGATCAGGGACACAAATGAGTACAAACTGCTGTAGATATAACCTCTCCAGTACGAATTCGCAACACCTATATTTGATCTGCTTATTTCCATTCTAGAACGCGGTTGTATACCAGAACATTTTGTGTTCATAGCAACGGCATGTCACAAAGAAAAATCCATTCAACAAATAATTTCCTTTGGTTGGCCTTAGAAAATCCTCGTCTGAGTGCGTTCCAGTGCGTAGTATGTCACCTTTGTTTACCGGCCACCAGGTGGGTTGGATGCGTGTTAGTGCGCAGTATGTATGGGCCGCTACCTGGGCAAAGGGACCATGGCTCTTTCATGAAAATACAACCGAAACATTGGTCTAATTCAGGAAAACTTTTTTGCGTGTTAAATTATGACGTCATAGCGGCCAGTATCAATGTTACAACAGTGCAAGCCCGATGTCATTATGTTTTGAAAATAACATGCGAGGAGTTGGAAATTTTCTTTCATTTTGAATAGATTTCCTTGAAATTTCAAAATAGAAATGCACAAATTACATAAAGATACTGTGAGGAATTTCACTGCTCTGAGAAAAATTGGCTCCGATATATTGCTGCAAAATCCCGCTCCCTCGTAATGTGAGACACATATCTCCACTGACCACGCGTTTACAAACCAATAAAGGCAAGCATGGTAGTTGTACAATATAGAATCCCGCTCCCTCGTAATGTGAGACAGACAGTAGTTGCTACATATCTCCACTGACCACGCGTTTACAAACCAATAAAGGCAAGCATGGTAGTTGTACGAAATAGTTACAGCTATAATACCTACCTCTGCAGCAAATCAATGGAGAAGTTTTTACTGAGGTGGACAACTCCCCAACAATTCCCTTCTTTCACAGTGTTTAGGGCCGCATCCATATCAGAGAAATATACCTGGTATGTCGAGGAATACATTGCTATTTGGAAATGGCGATCTTTGATAAGAATAATTGACACGAAATCACTGGTATAAATTCCAGGTAATTACACTACACATACATTTGATGTAGTAGGAAATGCTTGCGAAGGTCACACGAATGTATGGGAAATGTAAGGTAAATGATTTTAGCAATCATTTTCCATACATTTCCGATACATCTGAGAGGACTTCGCAAGCACACGTCCCACAACGTCAAATGTATGTTGAATAAAACAGTGAAACTGATCATCCAATTGATTTTCTAAAATTACTGCCCTTTTCATCCCTATCCCTAGTTTCATTGCTCTTAATGAAACTTATGTTGGACATTTGACTATTCGTTTTCAGGAACCTTCCAAAACGTTTATAATCGAAACGAGCACTTGAGATCGGTGGATAGTAAAGTATACCATTTTGAGCTATCAAATATAAACAACTGCCAAAATCCGTAACTTCCTCCGGTTCTGAAAAACGAGAGATCCTGAAGGATCTTGGCGCCCACCAATGTCCGATAATTGCAAGCTAATGACAAGAGGATCTTTTTGTTCATTGTTACTAAGAACAAACGATTGATTTGTAATTTTGTTTACAGAATTTCGAATCTGAGCGAAAAAGATCGAAAAGGAGACACTGGAAAACACCAAGATATCATCTTTCTAAGTTTAAGGAATTTCAAGATTTCTAGAAACTTCACTTATGACGGTTGTTATAGTACAAGAGAAAAGAGCAAAGTTAGTCTGAAAGTGAATGTACGGAGGATCCTTCGTCTTTGTTTTGTAGTGTTTTTTTTGCACGTATCATCATTGGGTACTGGAAGCGAAGACAAATTTCTTTGACCCTTTGGCATGAGCTATGAAACATACTTAAGCTTTTATTAGTAGGAACGAATGCTAATCCTGTTCTGTTTACTGGACTAGTTTGAGATATCTCTTTTAAGATACCATACCCGAAAATAGTAAGATGGTACAATACTTAATACTGAAGGGATCCGCGCAGTAATGTTGAAACTTCGAAAGTGTCTGAATCCTGATTATCTCCCTTGGATCGAAACACGCAGTAGTCTACAGTTGTCGAGTTGTAACGTTGTATCACAAGAGTGACGTCCCTCCATGTAGCCGACCCGTCGGCAGACGAAACAGTGGGACTAAAGAAAACTGATTTAAAATTTGAAGAAATACATTTTAATTTCGAATTATTTGAACCTCTTGATATGGAAGGTGAAGGTATGGATATTCTCTATAGTCACTATATAGAATATATCCCACCGTTTGATCCGCCGACTCGGGAATACCGTATTAATTTGAAGCGTAACTTTGATTTTCGAATCGGACCAAAAAAGGTATCTTGCACAACTAGGCCCCATGTGGGACCTGTGTACCAAATTTCAGAAAGAGCCATGACGTAGTTCCTGAGAATTCATGATAACAATGTTTCAAGGCGAAATTCGCGAAGGCCACCTGGCGGCCATATAGGATTTTCGAATCGGACCAAAAAGGTATCTTGCATAACTAGACCCCAAGGGGAACCTGTGTATCAAATTTGAGAAATATCCATGCAGTAGTTCCTGAGAAATCGTGATAACAAGGTTTCATGGGGAAATCCAAGATGGCCGCCTTGTGGCCAAATCGAATCGCACCAGAAAAGGTATCTTGCACAACTAGAACCCAACGGGAACCTGTGTTCCGAATTTGAGAAAGATCCACGCAGTAGTTCCTGAGAAATCGCGATAACAAGGTTTCATGGGGAAATCCAAGATGGCCGCCTTGTGGCCATATTGGATTTCCGAATCAGACCAAAAAAGGTATGTTGCACAATTAGACCCCAAGGGGAACCTGTGTATCAAATTTGAGAAAGATCCGTGCAGTTGTTCCTGAGAAATCGCGATAGCAAGGTTTCATTGGGAAATCCAAGATGGCCGCCTTGTGGCCATATTGGATTTTCGAATCGAACCAGAAAAGTTCTTGCACAACTAGGCCCCAAGGGGAACCTGTGTACCGAATTTGAGAAAGATCCATGCAGTAGTTCCTGTGAAATCGCGATAACAAGGTTTCATGGGGAAATCCAAGATGGCCGCCTTGTGGCCATATTGGATTTCCGAATCGAACCAGAAAAGGTATCTTGCACAACTAGACCCCAAGGGGAACCTGTGTACCAAATTTGAGAAAGATCCATGCAGTAGTTCCTAAGAAATCGCGATAAGGTTTCATGGGGAAATCCAAGATAGCCGCCTTGTGGCCATATTGGATTTTCGAATCGGACCAGAAAAGGCATCTTGCACAACTAGACCCCAAGGGGAACCTGTGTACCAAATTTGAAAAAGATCCATGTGGCAGTTCCTGAGAAATCGCGATAACAAGGTTTCATGGGGAAATCCAAGATGGCTGCCTGGTGGCCATATTGGATTTTTGAATCGGATCAGAAAAGGTATCTTGCACAACTAGACCCCAAGGGGAACCTGTGTACCAAATTTGAGAAAGATCCATGCTGTAGTCCCTGAGAAATCGCGATAACAAGGTTTCATGGGGAAATCCAAGATGGCCGCCTTGTGGCCATATTGGATTTCCGAATCGAACCAGAAAAGGTATCTTGCACAACTAGACCCCAAGGGGAACCTGTGTACCGAATTTGAGAAAAATCCATGCAGTAGTTCCTCAGAAATCGCGATAACAAGGTTTCATGGGGAAATCCAAGATGGCCGCCTTGTGGCCATATTGGATTTCCGAATCGGACCAGAAAAGGTATCTTGCACAACTAGACCCTAAGAGGAACCTATGTACCAAATTTGAGAAAGATCCATGCAGTAGTTCCTGGGAAATCGCGATAACAAGGTTTAATGGGGAAATCCAAGATGGCCGCCTTGTGGCCATATTGGATTTTCGAATCGGACCAGAAAAGGTATCTTGCACAACTAGATCCCAAGGGGAACCTGTGTACCAAATTTGAGAAAGATCCATGCAGTAGTTCCTGAGAAATCGCGATAACAAGAAATTGTTTACGGACAGACGACGGGCGGACGACGGACGGACGGCGGACGGACGACGGACGACGGACGGACGACGGACCACGGACGAAAAGCGATTTGAACAGCCCACCATCTGGTGATGGTGGGCTAATGACATGTGTCTGTACAGCATATGTGAGTCGAGTATGGAATGAATACGTCAAGTTGTTTTCTCGCAATTGCTGCTCACGGACATATGCACACACATATCTGAGATTATCTCAAACTCCCAGGTCCACCCTACAGAAATGACCAAACCGGTATGGCCTCAACTTGAAACGCTTTGGACTAATACGGTAATTTCGGTCCCTGTAAGGCTGCCAAGTTCTTCGTCAGATTTGTTCCTTTGTGTGTTTGACAAATAGCATCAGAAAAACTTATAATGAACCTCAAGGAATTGAGATACTCAGACTGTCTTGTGACCAATTAACTCCCCAGAGTCAACCCTCTCACACAACATGAGTGAGTGAATAGAATTTAACGTCGCTTTCAACAATATTTCAGCTATATCGCGACAAACCAAGTAAGCACCACCCAGCCAAGTTGCGTTCCTGCTACTTCAAAGAAGGAATCTTTGAAGCAGCATGGAACCAGACACCCTCCATCCACCCTATAAATCACTGAGGACAGCACACAAGACAAAGACAGAAAGTTTATATGGTCCAATAAAGACAAGTGATATTACAGTGCTAGACATCACATTAGCAAGTTTCTGTTGCTTTTCAGCAAAAGCATTGAAGCAACAGGGATCCGTGAGTGGCGAGTTCGACCGTACCTCTAAGTTCACTTTAGAGTCGAGTAAGAGTCACAGATCACCCGACTTAATTTCAAGCAGTCGAACGATTTTAGACTCGTTTGTGTCAGCAAAGCTTGAACAACATATAATTATTGAAATTTGAAATCGAACTTATAAGTTATAATTATTTTTTCACTATAGATTCAACAATTTTACAATTTTAATCAGAACCGAGTCGAGTGCGCCCATTCATGAGGTCGCGTTTCCTTGGAGATGTCACCGGTTGACTGCGGTCGCCATTTTAAACTCTACTACTCCGCTCAGCATGCGGGTTACTTAAGCCTCACTTGGGTTTAACACGTCAGTGACGTCCCGGACCAGTCGAACTATATTATCGATTACCTGGATCAGATAGCGTACGTCTTGTGAGCCAGTCGATCACGCCGGAGGAGTAGCATACCTTATTGATGGTATAGTTGTCAAGACGCTGCACAAACTGATGTCCGAGCTGTTGACCGAACACACCCTGGTCCTGGTTCACCACGGCCACATTGAGGCCATATGGATCCCGACCAATACACAGACAGAACAGGACGATCTGAACAGATGGAAGTATGAACTGAAACAACAAAAACCTGAAAAGGAGAGTTATTCGGTTAGTTTTGTGAGTCATGCTCTTCATTATTCTCGTGTGTACTGTTGTGAAAGAACTTTCTGTCTAGCATTTCAGTTAAACTATAAACAAAATTAAATTTTGTCATTTCAAATGTGTAGCAATGAAGATATTGAAGAGCCCCAGTTGCTTCTTATCGGTGTTTATGTTTATGTTTATGTATGCCTATGTTTATGTTTAAACAAGCCTATGTTTATACTATGATTGTCTTTTTGAATTTGGTGCTAATACTGTTATATGGAATATGGAATAGGTCTTTGGATTATGGACGCGGATATTCTCTAATGGACGACGGCTGAATTATGAATGACGGACCAGACGCTTGTAAACTTGTGATCTTAGCGAGTTAGGATCATATAGACATAAGATCCTCAGAAAAATGTTTAAGATATCTCCTAGCTCACGTGAACCTATGAACCTAGGAATCTCAGAGTAATTTACTTTTTGAATAATTTATGTTTTCACACTTGCAATGTCTATATGGAAAAAAAATAAGAAAAGAAATGTTAGCGAGCAATTTTCTCTGGATACACATATTCGATATATTTTTATTATTTGAAGACATCTCTTTCAAAATTAATCCAATTGTTGATGTACAAAATTTAGACTTTTCTACAATCTTGTTTGTTATTCTGTATGGAAGGTCGTGTGTTTCATCAAACGTTTTTGACCGCACTTGGTCAAGTGTTGTTTGAAGTGATCTTTTTGGAGCTATTGGGTGGTTTGAGAATAAATAGTACCCCGGCAGAATCAGGTGTATGCTCAAAATACTTGTTGCACAGGAGCCGATCGGTAGAATTTCAGGTGTCAAATAAATATGTCTGTGCTATTTTTGGATCTATGGGATGAGGAGCAATGCCCATACGTGCATTATGATGCTTGGGCACATGAAAAACAAAAATGATAATAAAACATACTTTTCGACACCATCTCCCTTCACACTGATCATTTCAAGTACGTTTTCCTTTCAAGCGCGATTTCAGGTTTAAATGAACTTTCATGAAAAGCAAAACCTCCAGTCAAGGAAGGTTTTGAAGTCCACTTGGACTTTCAAATGCAAAAATTGCCTCAAGTGATGTTTCATGAAATCGGCCGTGGTTACTGTGGTGCCGAGAAAATGACGTCACTCAGATGTTCGTGCAAAGTAACGGACAGATGTATGGATGACTAATATTCGGTGCTGTTATGGCTGATGAGCACCTACACTAGAACATTCAAGACAAATCCCGATACAGCTGCGTAATAGGAAAAAATATTCGCACGACATATGAAGACCAAAAACTTACCCTAGGTTACGCTTCATTATGGTGAGATTTTTAATTACTATGGCAGCAATCCTGGGGAAACTGGGACAGGCACAACACTTCATTATATTAACACCAAGATTGTGCATACAAGTATTAGAACCTGAAAACAGAAAGAAGGTGAATAAGGACGAATCTCAGACGATTTAACTGAAATCAAACTACTGGTTTTTTTCAGAAATGCCTGCGCTTTGAAATGAATTTGGAAAACAGAATACTGATCAGTGATACAGATTTGACGATTGGAGCATCATGCTGTCTTGTTGAAATCATTTAAAACTATTGAATGCTTTTCTCTTGCAAAAAAACTTTTCTCTTGAAAGAAACTAGCAGTTGTTTACATATTTATCATTCATTTTTGTAGCGTAGAGTTTGGTATAATAACTTATGGATTATATTTTTCCATTATGGACACAGAAATTCTCCATGGACGATGGCTGATCAGATTCTTGTATCCAGAGCGTGATCCTATATTGACCGGAGTAAATATAGACCAAGATGTTGTTTATAGGATAATCGGTTTGCCTGGCATTTCGGAATTCGTAATACACAGATACTACATACATACACGTATGGACGATTTAAGCCATATCAATATAGCAATTGTTTCTATTGTAAACTTATTGAATTATGGTTGCAGTTGTCTTTCACGGTTTTTGGCATGTGTGGATATAGGAACGAATTGATCGGGATTAAATGAGTTATATTCCCACGTAGCGAGCTCATTTCTCCGCTAGTTCCAATACGTAAACATGACAAAATAGAAACAATTGGAATACACTAAAAGCATTATAACAATATAAACAGAAAATTCCTTTGTTGTATAATATTTGCTGGGCATATAGCTGTTATTGTTAGTTTAAATTGAGGCACTAAAAATTAATAAAAACACAAGATGATGTCCCACAAGAGAGAAGCGGTCAAACAGTGTTCAATGATGCCAGCAAGACCTGGCGATTTTCTTTACATGAAATCCTAATCACTGACCATTATTCTTTATCCAAATGAATTTTCAAGTTGTTTTCCCCCACATCGAATCCCACAAAAATGAGGAGTTCTGTGACGAGCTTTATATAACGCCAGTCTCTTTCATTTGAAAGTGTAGATCCGGCTCACCAGCAGAATATATCACGACATGACGACGAAGAGTAGTGTGGTTTAGGAGGCGGAAATTACATTTCTAATCGATTAGAGGTCGAAGAAAAGTAGCTTCATCATGACCATATATGAAAAGTAGCTGGTGCATTACATATGCCAAATGGCATCCTGACATTCATGAAGGCTATGCTTATTTAGGTTCTTGAGTACGATGTAGGTTTGGAATTTTTCACTCAGGGACGAGTTACGCAGCAAACAGAAGAGTATCGGAAATGATTACAAATTTAATCGACATCCAAGAAAATTACAGATTTGTTGAACCAGTCTTATCGTAGATATATTTGATTTTCTGTTATTTTAACACACAATATTTTGCTGTATCTGAGTATACATGTCATGCTGAGGGTCGCCTGGTGCGGGGTGAGGTAGAGGAGATAAAATAATAACGAGTCTGCGGTATATGACAGATGCACATAACATGCGACGGTCAAATTAGAGGAGACCATTCAATGTTTTATTTATACACCGAAACCCTGATGTTCAACAATTTTACATACCTTGCTGATGGTCGCCTGCAATGCAATGAGATAGAGGGAAAGAATTACTTTTTTCAATACACAGTAGTTCTACATGACATGCGATGGTCGCCTGGGGTGGACGAAAGTAGATTTACAGTTTCTTTTTTAATATACATACTTTGCTGTTTATCATAGCTGAACATACCATGTTGATGTTCGCCTGAGTTGGACTGAAGTAGTGGAGTTGTTTCACCAATCTCAGGACAGTCTGCCTCTCCACCTATACATCTTGGCCCATTCACGGGTGATCTCTGAAATAGAAGAGTATACCAATCCAGCTTGAATTACACCGCAAATTATAGTCTGAGAAGCAATAAAATTCGTTTTGTTGCCTAATTATATAAACATTTCTAAACACAAAGTTTATGGCTTATGTATTCTTGCTTATATATTGGTCACATGTGAAAATCATTCTTAACCTACATGATAACTCTCAAGCTGTTGAGGACAATTGTCCGGCTTTCGAGAGAAATTGCCTTTTTGACTGACTGTCAGCCATGGCTTGTTCGATATCGAAAAGATGCGATTATGAACCAGGTGATTACATGTTTAACAAATCGCTCAGCATTCAGCTTAACATTTATGAAAAATCAGAATCAAGCACTTCCCAAAATTGATCAAATTTCATCATATAAGTGGTAGTATGTGAGATCCGAAAGCGAAATGGGCATTAGATACAATAAAATTGTAACTAAAATCAACTAGGAACGCAAACAGGTTGTAGAGCTGCTCAAAGCATTAACTATCTGGTTCATAATCGCACTTTCTCCGATATCGAACAGTTCCACACTCATTTGAAAAGGCCAATGCTACTTGACAGCTCTCCATTAAGACTGGTGTAAATAGAATACAAGCGTCGTCAGTCGTCGACCATTATAATCTCCGCATCCACAATCCAATTCGGAATTTACACTTCCGTCTTCATATTAAATGTATATATCATCATTTTGAAGAAAAATCTGAGGCAAATTACGCCAGAATAGTTTAGAAGGTCAACAGTTTTTTTTTGTTACTCACATAACATTTGGATACAATCGAATGTTTACGGCAAAGTGTATCGGCATAAATTTGAAAGCAAAATCCGGTATGTGGTAGCAGCAGGATAATTATGCACAAGATGTTAGTGTTAAACAGATTAGGGCTATCCCGCTCTCTAGAATGGAGGTAAAGAAGGTCGTTTTTGGTCAATAATCAGTTTACATAAATTCAGCAAAATCCTTCAAATGGTAGTGAAAAAATAAATTGTCAGCTATCTAATTCGTATAATAATAGGCCAAATATTTCTCACGCTATTGAAAAAATTGACTGATTCTTCAAAGTAATTTTTTTTAGGACATTAAACAATAGGTAGATTATTGCGCCTGGAGCACTGGTTAAGAAGGAATCAAAAGTTATCAAAAGGCATTTGTGGGAAGTTGATGCTGGGTCGACTTCGGGCCTTACAGACTAGTCTTTTGTGTTAATTGCCGTCATTTACATCTGACGACGATACAGCTCACCAATCTCCAATGTACGACTTGTCACAGCGAAACAGCTCACCAATTACCAGTATACGAGCTGTCAGAGCATTTCCATCATAGCTCTCTAGATTTGTATCTAATACCGCTTATGCCGGTGCTAGGGGCCGTGTGGTCATATCATCCAAGTTGCCACATGAACATGTACAATAAATGCGTACCCGAGATACAACACATATCACGAATCGTTAGATTCTTGGTATGTGCTTTAGAATAGGTTTACCAGAGGACTATTCTGTGAAGTCATATGACGCAGTCAGTATGTCGGCACCTCTTCCCACTTCCCTTATATGTGTTGTAATTAAGCCAAAACGACCTTTTGATCTCCATTTTAGAGAGCTGGATCTCCCTAAACTGACGGGAGATTGTGACCCGATTTCAAGGACCGAGCAACCAAGCCTACTCGTTTTGAATATCAGGTTGATACGTCCTCATACAAGGAATACATACAAACTTTGAATCACGAATTGGGACGAACTCGAAATCAGTAGACTTTCCACCTTTTTCTTCGTATCGGCGTCGGATCCGACACTCAGTACTTAGCCGTTGTCCAGAAAAGAATTTCTGCCTCAATAATCGAAAGACTTTTTAGACTCAACATTTAGTACTGTTCTTGCACAGGTTTCAATGGTGACCGCAAGATGTCATGATGCTCTATTTGTAAAATCTTTATTACTGAACAGAATTCTTTAGACCTTTTGGAGTGTATCTCAGTCACGCTTTAAAATTGCTGGATTATTTAAGCGAAAAGTTATTTAAAGTTAAGCCTTGTTCGCTAGAAATGGGGCAAGATCAACTGAGGTTTCAAAACGATTTTCCGAGATAATTCACAAATCGTATGAAAAACAATACACAAATAATTGGAAGGTAAAGTTATCATCTACTAGGATTAATTTCCAGCGTATTAGTCAACAGTTCCCGTGACAGACTCAAATATATGTGGTCAGAGATGTATCACTTCACGGCAAATACACACGAGTCTCGAAATAATTCCACTCGAAGCTAGACATTAAAATTGCGCGTTTCTTTCAATTCAATTAGAGCGATATGCAAGAGGTGGGGAAAATTTACGACGTCTGGCGACTAAAAAGCAAGCATATGACTCTACAGGAAAGCATCCCTCGGCATCTAACATTCAGACCCGTTGAATTACAAGCGTCTAGTCCGTCAATCATAATTCAGTCGTCGTCCATTAAAGAATATCCGCGTCCATAATCCAAGGATCTATTCCATATTCCATATAACAGTATTAGCACCAAATTCAAAAGGACAATCATAGTATACATAAACATAGGCTAGTTTCCTGCAAGAGAGAAGCGGTCAACAGTTTTGTCCAGTTGACAAAAAGATACAAAATAAGACCTCGTCAACTGGTTCCTGCTATATTTAGGAAGTGATCACATTTATTAGATCGACTGGCCAAAATTTGAGCCAAAATATGGAAGTGACAAGATATTTAAAATCTGCTAAAGTACTGAATTCGAACTGATATATACTAAACAATTTAAAGTCAAACAGCTGCCAAATTCAGTAGCTCATTTCTGCAATACACAACGTGTAATAATGCACATCGTGTAATAATCTCCATCCCCATGACTCTGAGATGAGGAAAGCTTCTCGGTCTCCGCCTCGCCATACACTTTATAGCTGCACACCCTACCAAATTTCGTCTCCATTGACCTATAACATGGGTTCTTGAAATAATTTTATATGTCATTCAGATATTTTAAAAAAAGGCCAGCAAAGGATTATTCTGAAAGCAGCTGACGTGTTAGAGGTCGGATATGTGAGGAGGGGGAGTAGAGCTGGAAAGTTGCAGCTGCTCACTGCTCTGCAGAGTTGACTGGATCCGCCCAGAGTAAGTCGCCTGTGAAAGAGTTACATCCCTTTATAAAGTCTGAAAATTGGCAGTAAAACACAATAATCCGTTACTACGTGTACATAGCATGCCACATAAGTAGGTGAGTAGGATCTGTAACTCTCTCGACGATTCTCCAGGTACTGATGGCAAATGAGATATTAAATGTGACATGAGCGACAATATAAGGTACTTTGCTTAGTTTCATTCCACATGATTCCCGCAGCATCCAATAATTCTTAAAACGTCTATGCCGAGTCTTTGTGCGTTTTAAATCCAAATTCTTGAGCTGTAGAGTTCGAGGCTGTTGTTCTGTTGAATCAGAACTCTTGAGATGAAAGAAATAATTTGCAAGTGGTTGTTGCCAGTTGTAACTTTTGTCGTAAAATTTACTAACATATTTGCACATCTGAACTATCAAATGGTTTGGTTTTTGTTATTTTTTGGGGATCGAACAGATTATCTTTCAGCATCTCTAGATTTATTTCGTCCAATATTTATATCAAATTTCATTATTCCCTCGACTATCACATTTCTCCCAACTAAACATTGCAGTTTCAGAGTTTCAGGCATTGAATTTACCTTTGGATTAGGTCGTGCTGTAATGAGCTCATTCCCTGTCCTATCCTGGTCCTGATGGCATAGCTTGAGAAACACAGCCTCTAATGTCTGCAATCATATTTCATCATATATCACAATCATGATATAGTTTTGTAAACTCCATATGTATACCCCGAAGGAATAGGTGAGATGTGCAAGAGGTGGAAAAAATTGACGTCTGGTAACCGGTATCACATGGCAGTATGACTAACGTCACAGGACCTACGAAGTAGGGTAGGCATTAGGACTCCGACGCGAACTGAACGCTTGGAAATCCCCACGCCAAGTTGAAATTCTGCCTATATTAAGATGGGCACTGCCCAAGTCAGAATCACCAGTGATTTTTATCAAAAATCACCAGAAATTTTCATCAAAAGTAGGTCAGCTCAGAACTTGTAACAGTCACATAATGCACCTTCATGCCAAAAATCAAGTTTTAATGTCAACGGTTCTCCTTATTTTGCCGACGAAAGGATTCGGATGGACTCACTGACTGACTGACTGACTGACTACCGGACCATTTGCAGATGGTAGCCTACTTCGTAGGAATATAGGTGAATTATAATATCTGTCAATACATCGAGTTTTTTTATGTATTTCAAGTTTATCTTTCTGCATAGAAAAATAATAACAGTTTATTCTCTTGACATTTCCAGCATATTCCTAGAATTCGCCAGTTTTTTAGCATTCTGGACAACTTGCCAGGAATTTCGGAGACTCCCTTAGAATTCCATGCATCATTTCCGTTGCTAGTTGATAAGCAAATCCTGGGATGGGCTCGGATCAAGTAAGGAAATCAAGTTCCGATATGTGACTTCTGCAATGAACGTGATTTCCTAGACTGGATACTACAGAAATTTGCGAAACTAAATTGGGTGAAAGTCTATCAAAAAATGTTAAATAGATTTCGGTGGCTGTCCTGATGAAGTTACATTGACGTAATTTGGTCGATCTTATTTTCAGTTTATTTCCGCTACAGTGTATTTTAAGGATTGTATTATCTCCCAAAATACACTGGTGAACACGTGGAAAGCGTGTGGGGCAAGCTATGTGGGGAATGTGTAGGAGAGTATCTAGGGATTGTGCAGGATATCGGTAAATTTCCTACAGTGGACTCTGCATTGCATTGAACAATTGGTCCACTATACCCATATTAGGTTCATGCCCAGCTTAAATCACATGTTTGCCATACAAATTTCCCACATGTAGGATGCCGTGACCGATACCTTTGCTTCTCAGAATGAGCTGCCCCAAACCCACATCACATGTAGGAATAGTGTCGGGCATGATTTCCACCCTGTATCTTCCTAACAACTGACACTGAAGCCGCATATTGCGGGGCGGATCCTCTCCCAGATTTCCCTGGTCACAATGACTGCCCCACTAGTTCCCCGCCGATGCAGATATATTGCTGGGCACTATGTTCCATTCAGAAATAATTGTCCCACCAGTTCCTCACATGTGTGTCCCATAATATCCTATTTCAGGAACTGTTGGAGCTGTCGTTTCTATGTGAGAAAGGTATGGAGAAGAGTGCCCATGGGGAATTGACAGGGCAGTAATTTCAAAGCAACGAGGCACTGTAGAAACACTGGACATTGCTGAGCTCTTGGAAAAAAAACACGAAGAAGAATGCAGCTTTTTTTCAGTGTAACCCAATCTGAAGGCTCTCTGTGCAAATTCCATAGAAACTCTACACTTCATACAGCAGAGATATGGTTCTGCCACATTTCCTTTTGAACTCGCACTTACATTATGTAATCTTTCATTTTTTCCACATTACGAAAATTATATGTCCTATAAGCGGGTACTAGTGGACATCAGAGGTTACTAGTACTTCAGACTGGCAATGTGTCAGGACACTGCCTTCTTCAGACTGGCAATGTGTCAGGACACTGCCTTCTTCAGACTGGCAATATGTCAGGACACTGCCTTCTTCAGACTGGCAATGTGTCAGGACACTGCCTTCTTCAGACTGGCAATGTGTCAGGACACTGCCTTCTTCAGACTGGCAATGTGTTAGGGCACTGCCTTCTTCAGACTGACAATGTGTCAGGACACTGCCTTCTTCAGACTGGCAATGTGTCAGGACATGCACTGCCTTCTTCAGACTGACAATGTGTTAGGGCACTGCCTTCTTCAGACTGGCAATGTGTCAGGACGCCGCCTTCTTTAGACTGACAATATTGTACATATTATTGTTACCTTTCATACAGTGTGCATCTCTGAAGTGGATACAGTGGAACGTCCGAAGTATAATAAATAGTGTATAGATTATAACATTGCACTCATTTATCCACAGAAGAAATAAATGCATGGTCCCTGGCCAAAGGCTAACCTGAAAATAAATTTTATGTCTAAAATGAACCTGGAGCCTGCAAGTATTTATTACTATTTATTAATGTTATTTCACTCAAACTATTCCCTTTCAAAGTTCAGGTATTTTGCTGTTCTAGATTTTAAACAAAACTGTTTTGATACTGAACTTTTCTCTGTCAATACAGATGACAGCAAAAGAATGACACACATTCAGTGAGTGAGTGAGTGAATAGGGTTTAACGTCGCTTTCAACATTTTTTCAGCTATATCACGACGGGGAAGGGAAGGAGGGGAGGGGGAGGAGCGGGGGTACCTACTCTAATGCTGCCAGTTTATAGTGCTGTCCCACCGAAATATCATGCCGTAGGCATACATGACACCCCACTCAGTCACATTATGCTGACACCGAGCGAACCAGTCCTTGTTCTATCCTCTTAATGCTGAGCGTAAGCGATGAAGCAACAAGTTCCATTTTTCAAGTCTTTGGTATGACCCGGCCTGGGATCGAACCCAGTACCTACCGCTTACGAGGCCGACGCTCTACCATTAGGCCACCGCAGTGCGGTTGACACACATTAGTAGTAGGTAGCGAGCAAATTCATGAGATTGCTCCCCACTGCGCATGCGCAGAACCTGTTTTGACGTCACAATTGGGGGAGGTTGGGGAGGTGCGCATGCGTGATGAGGGGGCGTGGCCTGTGTGGTGGGAGGTGGGTACAAGATGGCGGCCAGTTTTTGTGTCGTGTGTGGTGGGAGTTGGGTACAAGATGGCGGCCAGTTTTTGTGTCGTGATGTGGTGGGAGGTGGGTACAAGATGGCGGCCAGTTTTTGTGTTCACAATTGGTGGTGTGCGCATGCGTGTGTGTGTGTGGTGGGAGGTGGGTACAAGATGGCGGCCAGTTTTTGTGTCGTGATCTCTATCCAGACAGCTGAGGTGACATATTGATTGCTGAATGTGACGCTAAACCTAATAATTCTCTCTCTCTCTCACCAAAGGTCAATGAGTGCATAGTTCAGGCAGAAAAAAAAAAAAAAGTTCCGGCAAAAAAAAATAAAATGTATTCATGCGCGGTGATGCGGTTTGGCCGCGGTTTTGGCGGTGATTCGGTCTCGGGAAAAAGCTTCCGCGGAGAAAAAGTAGTCCCTAGATAAAATGGTCCGATTGGGTCGAGTGAGGTATCAAAGTGAAGCTTATGTGAAGGGGCATCTAATGGGCTGGGTGTGGGGTTGAACTATCGGCCTTCTGCGCATGCGCGGTGGCCGAAGGGCATGAAAATAGCCGTGTTGGAGCTAGGGAAGCCCCTAAGGGTCCGATGGGGTGGAGTGAGGTATCAAAGTGAAGCTTATGTGAAGGGGCATCTAATGGGCGGGGTGTGGGGTTGAACTATCGGCATTCTGCGCATGCGCGGTGGCCGAAGGGTATGGAAATAGACGTTTTGGAGCTAGGAGAGCCCCTAATGGACCAATGGGGTCGAGTGAGGTATCGATGTGAAGCATTCGTGAAGGGGCATCTGATGGGCTGGGTGTGGGGTTGAACTATCGGCATTCTGCGCATGCGCGGTGGCCCAAGGGTATGGAAATAGACGTTTTGGAGCTAGGGGAGTCCCTAATGGACCAATGGGGTCGAGTGAGGTATCGATGTAAAGCATTCGTGAAGGGGCAGCTGATGGGCTGGGTGTGGGGTTGAATTATCGGCATTCTGCGCATGCGCGGTGGCCCAAGGGTATGGAAATAGACGTTTTGGAGCTAGGGGAGTCCCTAATGGACCAATGGGGTCGAGTAAGGTATCAAAGTGAAGCATTCGTGAAGGGGCATCTGATAGACTGGGTGTGGGGTTGAAATATCGGCATTCTGCGCATGCGCGGTGGCCGAAGGGTATGAAAATAGCCTTTTTGGAGCTAGGGGAGCCCCTAGTGATGCCGTGTTGGAGCTAGGGAAGCCCCTAAGGGTCCGATGGGGTCGAGTGAGGTATCAAAGTGAAGCTTATGTGAAGGGGCATCTAATGGGCTGGGTGTAGGGTTGAACTATCGATGTACCCACCACCCACATCTTGGTCCCACCACCCACACACACACATAGGCCACGCCCCAATCGGCTATCAAAAATAGTTCCATGTATTCATCCGCGGTGATGCGGTCTGGCAGCAATTTTGGCGGTGATTCGGTATCGGGAAAAAGCTTCCGCGAAGAAAAAGTAGTCCCTAGATAAAATGGTCCGATTGGGTCGAGTGAGGTATCAAAGTGAAGCTTATGTGAAGGGGCATCTAATGGGCTGGGTGTGGGGTTGAACTATCGGCCTTCTGCGCATGCGCGGTGGCCGAAGGGTATGAAAATAGCCGTGTTGGAGCTAGGCAAGCCCCTAAGGGTCCGATGGGGTCGAGTGAGGTATCAAAGTGAAGCTTATGTGAAGGGACATCTAATGGGCTGGGTGTGGGGTTGAACTATCGGCATTCTGCGCATGCGCGGTGGCCGAAGGGTATGGAAATAGACGTTTTGGAGCTAGGGGAGCCCCTATGCGCAGTTGGTTGTATTAAGTAAAGTGGCCATTTTGGGGCAGTACATGAAGGTGTTTGGGGTAGAGATGGACCGCTATGGGTCCGAATGGGTCGTGGAGGGTGTCAAAGTGAAGC
The DNA here is from genome assembly GCA_036873755.1 of Hanleya hanleyi. Lineage (NCBI taxonomy): Eukaryota > Metazoa > Mollusca > Polyplacophora > Lepidopleurida > Hanleyidae > Hanleya > Hanleya hanleyi. The sequence continues at coordinate 126,877 of JAVTVY010031698.1, forward strand.
TTGTGTGGGGTGGGGTCAGAATGGCGTGTTTTTGAATGCAAGTCGCGTCAATCTGCGCAGGCGCAGTTGGTTGTAGTAAGTAAAGTGGCCATTTTCGGGCAGTACATGAAGGTATTTGGGATCGAGATGAGCTATTCACGATTCGAATGCGTCCTATAAGGTGTCATCTTGTAGTTCTCGGGGTGTACATTCCGATTTGGGGGATGTTCGCGTCATCTGTGACGTCATCGGTGACGTCATCGGTACGAGTAGTAGCGAAAGTGGACATTTTCGGGTAGTACATGAAGATATTTGGGATCGAGATGGGCTATTCACGGTTCGAATGCGTCCTGGAAGGTGTTATCTTGTAGTTCTCGGGGTGTACATTCCGATTTGGGGGATGTTCGCGTCATCTGTGACGTCATCGGTGACGTCATCGGTACGAGTAGTAGCGAAAGTGTGCATTTTCGGGCAGTACATGAAGGTATTTGGGGTCGAGATGGGCTATTCACGGTTCGAATGCGTCCTGGAAGGTGTCATCTTGTAGTTCTCGGGTGTACATTCCGATTTGAGGGATGTCCGCGTCATCTGTGACGTCATCGGTGACGTCATCGGTACGAGTAGTAGCGAAAGTTGACATTTTCGGGCAGTACATGAAGGTATTTGGGATCGAGATGGGCTATTCACGGTTCGAATGCGTCCTCGAAGGTGTCATCTTGTAGTTCTCGGGGTGTACATTCCGATTTGGGGGATGTTCGCGTCATCTGTGACGTCATCGGTACGAGTAGTAGCGAAAGTGGACATTTTCGGGTAGTACATGAAGGTATTTGGGATCGAGATGGGCTATTCACGGTTCGAATGCGTCCTGGAAGGTGTCATCTTGTAGTTCTCGAGGTGTACATTCTGGATCGAGATGAGCTATTCACGGTTCGAATGCGTCCTGGAAGGTGTCATCTTGTACTCGGGGTGTACATTCCGATTTGGGGGATGTTCGCGTCATCTGTGACGTCATCGGTGACGGCATCGGTACGAGTAGTAGCGAAAGTGGCCATTTTCGGGCAGTACATGAAGGTATTTGGGGTCGAGATGGGCTATTCACGGTTCGAATGCGTCCTGGAAGGTGTCATCTTGTAGTTTTCGGGGTGTACATTCCGATTTGAGGGATGTTCGCGTCATCTGTGACGTCATCGGTGACGTCATCGGTACGAGTAGTAGCGAAAGTGGACATTTTCGGGCAGTACATGAAGGTATTTGGGGTCGAGATGGCTATTCACGGTTCGAATGCGTCCTGGAAGGTGTCATCTTGTAGTTCTCGGGGTGTACATTCCGATTTGAGGGGTGTCCGCGTCATCTGTGACGTCATTGATGACGTCATCGGTACGAGTAGTAGCGAAAGTGGACATTTTGTGGGTGCGTGGGGGTGAGTTTGGTGTAGAGATGGACCATCCTTAGTCCGAATGCGTCGTGTGAGGTGTCATTTTGTAGCTCTCTGGGTGTACAATCCGAATTGAGGCATGTCCGAAGCATCTGTGACGTCATCGATGACGTCATCAGTAGGAGTATTAGCGAAAGTGAGCCTTTTGGGGCAGTGCAGGAAGGTATTTGGTGTAGAGATGGACCATCCGCGTTGCGAATGCGTCGTGTGGGGTGTCATGTTGTAGCTCTCGGAGTATAGACCTTGATTTCAGGGATATTTACAGCATCTGTGACGTCATTGGTGACGTCATTAGTACAAGTTGTAGCGAAAGTGGGCATTTTTTAGCAGTGAAGGATGTTATTTGGCCTTTTGGGGCAGTGCAGGAAGGTATTTGGTGTAGAGATGGACCATCCCCGTTGCGAATGCGTCATGGGATGTGTCATGTTGTAGCTCTCGGAGTATACACTCCGATTTCAGGGATATTTACAGCATCTGTGACGTCATCGATGACGTCATTAGTACAAGTTGTAGCGAAAGTGGGCCTTTTGAAGGTGTTTGGGGTAGAGATGGCCCGCTATGGATCCGAATGGGTCGTGGAGGGTGTCAAAGTGAAGCTTGTGTGGGGTAGAGTCAGAATGGCGTGTTTTTGAATGCAAGTCGCGTCAATCTGCGCAGGCGCAGTTGGTTGTAGTAAGTAAAGTGGCCATTTTCGGGCAGTACATGAAGGTATTTGGGATCGAGATGGGCTATTCACGGTTCGATTTGGGGCAGTGCAGGAAGGTATTTGGTGTAGAGATGGACCATCCGCGTTGCGAATGCGTCGTGTGGGGTATCATGTTGTAGCTCTCGGAGTATAGACCCTGATTTCAGGGATATTTATAGCATCTGTGACGTCATTGGTGACGTCATTAGTACAAGTTGTAGCGAAAGTGGGCCTTTCTTAGCAGTGAAGGATGTTATTTGGTGTAGAGATGGACCATCCGCGGTCCAAATGGACCGTGTGAGGTGGCATCTTGTAGCAACGCCCACCAACACCATTCTTAATGCTTCAACGCCCTGGTGAAATAGCTCAGAAGCTCTGATATTCCATGGAATTGTCACTAATTCTTCGAAATGCGGTGATGCCCGTCAACGCCCGTCGTTACACCTTAACACTCTAACATAACGCCATGATATAGACCAGAGAGAGAACAACAACAACAACAAGGATGACACATGAGAGAACAACAACAACAAGAAGTTTTTTTCATATATTTTATTTTCCCCAATGTTACATCACACCCACGCTGGGGGAGCCGCGTTGGGTATATTTACAATTCAAGAAGATTCTTATCCAATCAGAGGCCACCATTTGCATGTTTCATATTCGTTCCTGTCCGTTAGATGTATTCTTGTCCAATCAGAAGTCTCCATTTCAGAAAGTGCCATCTGAACCGTTTATCCTAATCATCGTCGGGCAGGCCAGGATACCGTTGAGGCAACATATCCTCAGATAGTTGTTTGCGCATTCTGAGTATCTATCAGTGCATGGGTGAATACTTTCATTCGATGGAGGTGGTGGTCAGTTTAACCACGAAGAACGCAACATTGGTCATTATCTCCACTATCCACTTGGTGTTACAATTCAAGAAGACTTATCCAATCAGAGGCCACCATTTTGCATCTGTCATATTCGTTCCTGTCCGTTAGATGTATTCTTGTCCAATCAGAAGTCTTCATTTCAGAAAGTTCCATCTTCGGCCATGTTCGCTCTGAACCGTTTATTCTAATCACCGTTGGTCAAACCAGGATACCGTTGAGCCAACATATCCTCAGATAGTTGTTTGCGCATTCTGAGAATCTATCAGTGCCTGGGTGAATACATTCATCCGATGGGTTGGTCGGTCAGCTTGGTCACGAAGAACGTAACATTGGTTACCCTCTCCACTTTCCACTTGGTGTTGGGGCGTTGTTGTTGGGCCCATTCCAAGGGATCCACGTTGGCCAGGTTCTCCGGCATCGTCTCTAGCGACGCCCGGTTAATGATGGTAAACGGTTGGTCAAATACCCGGATGTTACTGCTCGGGTAAAAGTATCGGACTTGATCTGTCTCCTTATGCTGCAGCACATAACCAAACGCCAGATTTAATTTGAAGGACGTTGCTTGATCATTGAAGATGGCTTCCACGTAGCTGCCTAGACGGGCGAGGTCGGTCAGTCGAAAATTGTAGATATCTTGAATAGGGCGATGACGGTAGAAACAGTGCCGTATCATGGCCCAATGGCGCCGATAGATGTCACTCACTGGATGGGCGCCCTGTAAGAGATCGCTAGGAACATTTATGGGCTCGTCCAGAAAATGTTCGATGTTATCAGGCGTATGACTCGAAACCGTAACGGTGGGGTCCGGCTGGATATCCAGGCCTCCTGGACCGTGGGTATAGGCAGGCTCTTCGTCATCGTATCACCAGTGGCGTTCGTCTCTCCGGGTTCATCTTCACTGGGTCTGACCTTCCGCGGCTCCTCTTTAGTGGAAAGTTGTCGCCCAAACCGTAGAGACGGGGCATGCTTCAAACGTTGGTGCTGTCTAAACCGACTGGAGCGGTGGAAACCTTTGCGCGCCGGGGTCAAAGGTCAGTTCCGGTGACCTTTAGCGACGTACACCAAACAGAAGCGAGTATTTAAAATCCGTCACAGAGCTCTCGTCCAATCAGAAGGAGTATTTTGACCCAGTGCATTATGGGACATATCCAAGATGGCGGTTCCAAAATGACGGATCCAACATGGCGGCTCCAAATGGCGGCGTATGAGAGCTTCTGGACATGGACCTGATAGAAGTCCGAATGGTGGAACATTCGTAAACATTCGGGCACTTTTACATCCGGGGACTTTTACATCCGAAGAGACACGGAAGTGCCCGAACATGATATCAGCTAGCGTGCTATAAAAGGGAAGCGGTCTGGCTGTTTCATCAGACACTCTGTCAACCACCAAGATGCTCACTCTGTACTACGTGCTCGAAATCATTCACTCGTCTGCACGACTTGCGCCGCCATGAGGCTACCAAGCACGAAGGAACCGCCCGGTATAATTGTACGATATGTACACTGTCGTTTCAGCGCCCGGATCATTTACAGCGCCACACACGTGCACGCCATGAAGTACCCAAGCGTCCATGCGAAGAATGTGGTTGGCTTTTCAAACTGACCAGTCAGTTGCTGCGACACCAACGCACACGACACCCTGTTCCGCAGCCACGTTTGCAGATAGAAGAGCCCGTAGGCATCAATATCGAAACAGGGGGAACTCCACCCATCGCACGAGGGCCGATGATGATGATGTCGCCCTAATTCAACAGTCAAATTCCGACGACAAGACCTTGGGCCAGATTTTGTACGACGTGGAGGGCAAAGTACACTTCGTGGACGAAGCCATAAATGTTCCCAGCGATCTGTCACACGAAGACCATCCAGTGAGTGACATTTATCGGCGCCATTGGCCCATGATCCGGCACTGTTTCTACTGTCATCGCCCTATTCAAGATATCTACAATTTCCGACTGACTGACCTCACCCGTCTACGCAACTACGTGGAAGCCATCTTCAATGACCAAGCTACGTCCTTCAAATTAAATCTGG